>QGMG01000833.1:0-17329 GCA_007825325.1 Lachnellula cervina | reverse complement strand
ATATACCTTATATATATTTATACTAGTATACAACTATTTATATAGTCTTATATAAGTCTTATATTACTAATTCTATTCCTATCTTTCACTTATATAAATAAAGTAGTATAAGAAAAAGCTATCTTCTACTCTTTTCTTCTCTTCTTAGCTTTATATTCTTATTTATAAAGAGTTTATTACTAGTATTCTTCTATCTTACTTAATTTCTTTTTCTAGTTATAAATAAGCTATAATATTAGCTATTATTATAACCTCTTTATAATTAGTAAAGGGAGTGAGCTATAGTCTTACTTAAAATCAAGCTAATAATAATAGCTATAGTTATTATTATAATCTCTCTATTCAAGCCTATAGTTATTAGCTATAGCTTCACTTAATAATAAAGATAATAGCTAGTAGCTATTATTTAGAAGCTTATAGCTAGCTACTAGCTACTGCCTTTATATTTAATAATATAAATTATAACTAGTAGCTATTATTTTTACTTTTATATTACCTTTTAGAATTTGATACCTAGGTTTATAATCTACTATCCTCCCCTTAATAAAGGTTAATAATCCTTTATACTATCTAAATATAAAGAGTTTAAGCTAATAATATTATTATATCTAAGGCCTTATAAGATCTTATAAGAATCTTATAAGTACTCTACGCTATGAATAGTAGATAGCTACTAGAGTATCTAGCTATTTAGTTCTATAGAATTCTATATTTTATAAAGCAAATTTATAATTTAATATTTATTAGAAGTAGAAAAGTAATAGTATAGTTATAGTCTTATATTTTCTTATTACTACTTTGTATTTTTAGAAGCTAATAACTATAGCTTATAATTATAGTCTTATATTTTCTCTAAGAGGTCTAAACTCTATACTATATAGTTATTCCCTTTCCGCTTAGTAAGTCTACACTTATATTAATATACTAGTCTTAGGCTTATATTTTAAATATTTAGTAAAAGATGTCTAGGTATAAAGACTACTCTTTTTCTTTTAAAAATTATTAGCTCTTTATTACTATTAATTATCTTTCTTAGAAATATTATCTTCTTTATTTACTTATTATCTCCTCTTACTAATAAAGCTAATAATCTATCTATTTTATTAAGATTATATTATAAACCTAGACTTATACTTTAAATCCTATATCACTTTACTAAATTATATTTTCTGAATACACTTCTACCTCTATGTATATACTTGTGAAAGCACTAAATTATATCGAATTATAGCTTTACTAAATACAAATTATACTAATAGCTTAGAGAATAAAGTAGAATATAATTACTATATATTAAGGTATAAAAATGTTCTATTAGAGATTAGCTATAGATATCTTAAAGACAAATAGGAAGAGAAGCAAATAGCTTAGAAATTTTTCTAAAACTAGTAAGTTATTTAATAGATTTCAATTTACTAGACTAATAATATTTATAATAGCATTAATAGGATTATAGCTAGTTACTGCCTCTAGAAAGATTAAATTATCTTTGAAATCTAATAAACTAGCTTCTTCTTTATTGCTTTGATTATACTATACCGCCCTAAGAATCAATTATAATAATAATAATAGCAAAAGCTTTTAGAGTGGATTCACTTTAGTAAAGCGAGGAGTATATTAGAGATTACTAACTATAATACTTAATTGCTTTATACGTACTTAGAATTAGGTAATTCGATAAAAAAAAACAATTATACAGCCGCTAGTAGATATAGGGAAGACGCTAAACTTAGAGTACTTATCTTTTATCGAAAGGGGAAACAGATAGAAAATATAGCCTTAGAGCACAAGTAGTGATTTGGCTTAAGTACTAGGGAGGTAGATAGTTTCTATTACTTAATATCTAAGATTAGCAGTATAAACACGAGGAGACTTTTAGGTACTAAGACTATTAGTTAATAACCTATCGCCTAATTATATTATAATATATTAGTTAGAATCGGGAATGTTTTTGCGCCCTCTAGAAAGAAACTAAATAGTATAAAGGTTACTTAGAAAGAGTTTAATAAGTGGAAGAAATATTTACTTCCTCTCAATAATCCTACTGAGCTAATAGCTCCTGAGTTTAGTTCGGTCTTAATAGGCGAAGATCTTTAGGGCTCGATTTATATTAAAGGACTTCTCGTCCGATTGAGGGCCGACTAAGAAGCTCATTAATTAGGAAAGCAGTTAAAATATGGTTATAATGTTTCGTGGTCAATTCTACTCACTCGAGATAGGGATGTGTTCAAGAATGAGGAGACGCTAGTACAGGTCCGTGTCTTGTTATGCGACTCCGCGATACATGACGGCAAGGACGCAAGCCTAGAATTACTAAGAGCTATCGTAGATATGCTGCAGGATCCAGATGATAAATTCGCAGATGTTGATGGCGCAGAGAGATACGCACCTATCAGAATGGCGCAGAGAGTCTGGAACGTGCTCGAGGAAGAAGCAAAGGAGCGCAATCTGTTCTACCACAACGGGGAAAATGAGGTATGTATATGGAAATCCTATCACAAGATACTTAAAGCACAAACACTAAATAATATCTAGGATGCCGAGATAGTAACCAAAGACCTGCAGAAAGTACCAGTAAAAATCCCAGGTCGACTTTTTAAACTGCTGACGAAGTACGGCCTCCTTCGCACACCGAAGGGACAAATGAACTACCTGCTTCAAACTGCGAGAGATTCGGATATGCAATTAACACCATACTTTGCTGGTGTCAAACGACTGCTGGCTGCTGCCCTCGCACAAGATGCTAGTACAAAGCAGTACACACTGGAGTGGAAAACCGGGGTAAAGGCCGGACAGGACCTACTAGTTCATCCAAACAGTTTACTCATTTTTATTAATGATAAACATGGCGAGTTTCGAACTAGCCACGCTAGACTACCATGTACACTATCACGAGCCGACCCAGGAGCCATCAACATAAGCAGCTTCACCTGCGATCACATTATCACCTATCTCTATCGTAAGATCGTCCGATTTATCCGCATGCAAAGACGACGGGACCAGGACCCTATGGAATCGGAGGAGATTCTACGTTCCCTTTTCGCAGAGAAGTTAAGCCAGATGCCTCGCGAAGTCAAGTCAGAGCAAGGCGGGCCGGGCGAAATTCTCGTGAGATGGGCTGATAAAGAAAGCGACCTGGCTTCCGCGATACATGGGCTTGACCTCGAATGTCGGATCACCCTACATCGTCAGAGAACGTGCATAGGAAAGAAGGACGATTTCCTCGATTGTAGTAAGGGCTCTTTGAAAGAATACCATCTCAAACTACTAACAATAAGATAGGTCAAGATGGAGAACACCTTCGCCGCGGACAACAGTATGACGCGGAGTACGGCTGCCTGGAACAGATCAAGCTCTTAAAAGATCACGAGGTAATCTTTTCCAGATTGGACTCTCAAGAAGAGTACTTTCCCATGATTGCACGGACCGAGCCTCAAGCATTCTACGGTGAGCCACCAGCGCTCTTGCGACCAATTGTAACTCGACCACTTGAGCTTCGCAATGCTATGCGCCAATTATCTCACGGACATCAGTCACAGGAAGGATCAGTCGATGACAACAGCAGTGCCGATCTGGAACCGCGGAGATCAAGCCATACTATTGGAACATACCCCGATGCAGACGAATCCGAGAGTTCGCAAAGCGAATCACCACTACTAGGGCCTGTTAGACCTAGAGGAGAACGCTTAAGTTCTGCTTCATCCCAAGATCAGGTACGTGGAACCTATCTCGCACAAGCTAGATTTCGAAGGGGCGAAATCTTTTAGTTTCGATATTCATGAACTCATGGCGAGGAAATCTAACAGCTAGACCTTACTAGGAACAAAGAATTCAAGCCGCTGAGATCAGAACACTAGGCGAGGATCTAAATAGACAGCGTGCAAGACAGGCAGAGCTCCAGGAGGAAATTGTGAAGCTTCAAGTAAGTCAATCTCAACTCATCTGCTCCGACCTAAAACTAACTACAACATCAAGACCAACTACACAGCTCTTGACCTCCAGCTCACCCACACAATCAATAACAGAGACTTGAAAGAAGAAGAGAATCAAGCGCTCCGTGCCAAAGCACGAGATCTCGAGCAGCAGCTTGTAACTCTAAAAGACGAACTCGAGCAGCAGCTTGCAAGCCTAAAAGCCGAACTCGATACAGCACTTGCGGACGGTGTCAGCACGCACAACCAGATCCAAGGACTGCGCGACGGAAACAACGTTCTAAGAGAAAGCATTGCGCAAGCTCAGAGGGACAGCAATGCGATGGTGGAGGCGATTAGGGGAGGTTCCGGCATGATCCAAGCGGTGCTCGGCCTGGGTGAGACGCTGAACTTGGAGACTGCGAAATGTACCCTCCAGGGTGCATTGAGCACAATGCAAAGGGCGTCCAGTGTCGGTACGAGTAACTTAGTTACATCTAAGCGTGCAAGACCGGAGGACGCGGAAGAGAACTCGTCAGAACCTGCGGCGAAAAATGCAAGGGGTGACTCGGGTGATGGATCTGGAGAAGGAGCTGGAGCTATGGAGCTTCAGTGAATCCTTCACTGTGAAGAATGTAGGGGCAAATAATGATTGGTACGTAGCAGATGACTCGACGATATGGGAAAAAGTCTTTAGGGTGATTCTCCGAAATGTATTTAGCGCTGGGGTTAAAACAAGGTCATTGAGGGTTTTCAGAAGATAGGAAGAAGATGATTGTTCCATAGCCTACTATTCCACTTGGAAGTCACTGAGCTGTAGCAAGCATAGGCAGATAAACAAAAGCAGACAAGTAGTACGAATCAAATAGTCCTCCACATCTACTATGACTTATATAATATAGATCTCCACTTCTAACAGCTATCATACAGTATGAACAAGATCTGAGACTGAAGTTAATCCATCGGATTGCAATGGTCACAAAGATGGTAATGAATAGCATCAATGAAAGCAGCACATAGACGCCTCTTCCAATGAAGAGGTTTGGATCACTCTTTCCCCATCTCAAACCAATCTTCTCAAAGCGATGCTTGACCTCATTGGACTGGTCAAGCAGTGCAAGGCTTCCTGCACATCGTCGTTGGAAACGGTCGGTTACAGCTAGTTTTGCCTTGAAGTTTGTGAGTCGAAGAACCAAATAAGCTCACTCTTATTGTACCAAGCTCCAATGGTGTGGTGTAGGCAGATGATTGCATTGAGGAGTCTAAGTATAGAGAGCGGAATCAGCAACGCTTTTGACGTCCCCTGAAGCGCCACTGTCAGACATGATGCCTTGAAATTCTGACGAATAGCGATCCTCAAAAGTCAAAGCTGCTGCGTTCTCTGATGCCACTTCGATAAATATATCGCGAACTTAACAATCACGAACGTAAGGGAATTCCTCAAGTAAAAAATCGGCAGCGCTAGCGGCCGCAACTGATAAGAAACTGATAAGGATGCATCCTTAGATCGCTCAGATGCCATGCGTAGTAAGAAACGTTTCAGATTCGTCTCGAAAGGGCCTAGTCACAGGCTCTGCTTGTGGCTCTTTGAATAGGTTTTGGGTGTGAGGGTATTCGGACGTGAGGGTATTCGGACGTGAGGGTATTCGGAAGTGAGGGCATGTCTGGATCGACAATCAAACCAATTGCTGGGCCCAAGGTAACACCGTGGCATGAATTCTCGCGGGCGACAAAGTTGACACGCGGAGTTTGCTCGTCGAACTCATAAAACTATTGACGAGCCATCTTTATCGGTCTCCCACATATCATCTTTTCCTCTTCCGAATAACTAACTTCATATCTCATATACTCTTCCGCATCTTTACGAGACTTGTCCGCCTGTAGCTCGGGTACATGGCGATGAAGCAGCTTTTTCCATGGCAGATTTGTATAACGCCGCGCACATAACCAAGTGATGCATCTGTACATCGTCTTTCGTAGCGACAGTCAAGCAGACCTTGGCCATTTGCCCATTTGTTCCATTGATAAGCTCCTTGCACAATTCAAAGACAAGATCGTTGGCCCAAAACGTGGTTGAAAGGTATGGAGTACCGGTAACCAGCTGTTTAACGACAGCTTCGGTTGAACATATAATGCAAAGCTGCTCGATACAAGCTCGGATCAACAACCCCTTGAGCTCTGGTTGTTTGAGCATGCACGAGCTGTCCACGTCCTTCCCTTATAACCTTGAAAACCTTTGGGGAACCATTACAGCAGCAATGGGTTGGTACCCTGCGCCGAAGTTCTCCAAGTTCTCCTTCACCACCTCTTCGCACCGCCCGAACAGCGCAGCGCAGCACATCGGGCAGCTCAAGAAGAAGCTCCTCATCTCCTCGTGCTGGAGTCCTTCTCCAGCACTTCCAATAATATGCGTAACTCGTAATTAGCTTTGAACCTTTTGGGGAAGCTCGAAAGGTTGCTGGTTTGTTCCCTCTCCGTCGTGGAGGGAACATTTATTGTGTCGCGTGTTGTTGTATTGCATCCGATCCGATCCGATGCCATGCAATGGATTTTGTCCGGCCGCCCGCGGTGGTGGCTATTGGTCGCGAAAAAGTGGTTGGACTCGCGAGTTCGAGTCTATTTGTGTGAACTTATCGTGATGCGCCAGGGAGGCTCTAGAGAAGGATTAGACAATGAAACACATCATGGATGGATAGTGTGTTCCTACCAAGTTGGACGGCTTTGTCCATGACGCCGTAAAAAAGCGTGAGTCGTGCGCGCGCGCGTCTTTCCAGATAAGTTGTTTTGCCATCGACTGAACACGGCCCCATTCCCATTCCCACGTTCACCAACTCTCTCACTCGTCATTCTGCGTGCGCCGTCTGCACGGAACCCACGCGCCAACACCACGTCTGGGAGCTGACGCGTGGTTAGAGAGAAAAGAATGAGGGGGAATGGGATGAAGCAAGGTTTTATCGAATGCCACGCCACTGGACCCCTCCATGTAAGCGTGATGTGAAGAGTGCTGTGCTCAGATATTCAGCTACAAGGGTAGATATTTAACCGGCATTCGCGTCGTCCGAAGCAACGAATCGTTACTTTGGCCGGTATTATACGGTGCGGATGTGCTACTGTATATGGTTGAATCGGGTGAGATATTGAGTGGCATTGCATTGATGAGCGGATTCCGGCTATTCCCATTACCCGTCCCCCTTTCCCATCGACAGAGCTCATCCACCAGAAAGACGTGATCACGAATTCGAGGCACTTCAACTACCGTACTGGTGGTAGATACGGAGAGCTCAGTGCTTCACAGGGAGCAGAGAAGACTCAACGTTCTTTCTCGCTGGTGACAGCATGAATAATGTTGCTTGCGTAGCAGGACTCTTCAGCCCCTACGTCCTACTTCGTATTCCCGTGGCATTCCTGATTGGTTTTGTATTTGGGTGGATCCGCAGGTTGTCACCCGCGTTAATATATTCCGACTTGAATGAAGAGAGGTTTCACTCATTAGTTGCTGATCAGTTTCAATGGCACAATGAATACCAGGCGGTATTTATGTTCACGATGAGGGAATATCTCCTTTGCCCTTTTATTGCTGTCGCTCTTCCCCTTTCACCCTATATCCCTTTTCATGTTACTTGTCTGTAAATGCAAATGTTTATCCGAACTTACAGATATCATGGTATCTGTTTATCCGTTCTCCCATGAATACTCTTCTAAGCCTAAACTATCTTCTATGAGTATGAGCTTGATATTCGGCATTGCCTTTGAAAAGAGCTTCATTGAATCTGAAGTAGCAGAGTAACGAGGATAGGACCCGTGGAACTTCTCAGCAAACATACCTTATGGTGCATCGTTTTTACATCCGCTTTTGTTTCAGAAGCAGAGCACGAAACAGACTTGTAAGGTCATTTCGACCGATTGTCGTGGTTTGCCTGGTACACATCTTCCCTTGTGATTGATTGCAGGCGGGGTACCGTCAAGCTTGTACTCTTTCATCCCGTCTGTGTTACGCACATGACGATGCTCTCATTTCATTCTGATTTTCCTCACTATAAGCGTAAGGAGTGAGCCCTCTTCTTCGCGGGACTTTTGAGACCCAGTTCAACAACTGGAAGGAAATCTGACTCCTCAAACACATCACAGACAGCCCTTGAACTCACCTGCTCCGTACCACACGATGAACTTGAAATTCCTTGGCTTGAGTGCATCACTGATGCTCAGCAGCCTATCTACCGGGCTGTCACATACCTCAGCATATCCATCACCCACATTCGAGACACCTCCACCCCCCGGCGAGAGTTCGTATCTCTTCAAATTTCTGCTGCTTCCTCCACACCCCTTACTTGTCCCTTGTCAAACTAACACGCCCAAGCATACACAACAGGCTTCCCCCTCTGCGGTATCCCCGGTTACACCGAAGTCCCCGGCAACTACACCGAAACCGTTGACCAGATATCCAACAGCACCCCCAAATGCTGCCGCGACCAATGCCGAGCCGTTTATCCCGCTTGCCAGAGCATTGCGTTCCACAAGAGGTATATCTTGTGTTTGTTCTTTGATCGGGTCGTGGAAGATACGCAGTTGATTAGGGATAATTCGAGCGAGTTTGTGCATTATGATTTGGGGTGTCATGTTAGGTAGATGGGAAAGGGGTGACTAGAATGAAGGGGGGTAATTGGTATGGAAGATGACTTAGTCGCGTAGGCTTATTATCTTTGCTGTGGTCAGCCTGTGACAGCTTTTCTTATCAATTGTGTAACTCGGGAGTCAGGACCGTGTACGGGGATTTAATACAGTGAAGAAGTGCATCCTTGAAAACGAGTAAAGTGGATCTGGAAAGCACCTGGTGTCTCTTACGAAGAGTTTATGTCTGAGAAGAATAAGGAGAGCGCACCGTACTTTGTCACCTGTAAGATGCAAAACCAACTAGATAATGCATTTAGAAGCTAATGCTGGCACCCGAAGGGCATGTATCAACTCCGTATCTCGTGCTATGTGGGCCTTAGGCCGCCACTGAATATATAACGGCAACGGCTCCTACCACACTCTGTACATTGCAGCCACACCTCTATCTCCACATCCATCCATCCATGGGGCAAATCTGATCCGCATTCGCTTAGCATACACGTGGCGTAGCGTCTACCTTAATCTTATTACTACTTCATGATCCACCAGATCCGTCTGTGACACTTCAAAACACCGATATCTCGATTTCATCAACTTTCATGGCGGCCTTTCACGATGAGGCTGAGCAGCCTTTGATGGGCGGTGGTCCAAACCGTGACATCTCGCAAATCGAAACCCCAAAGGCTGCTGATGGAAAGCGGGACTATCGTGCTATAGCTCGACTTGTTGGCTGCTGCGTCTCTGCTGCATCAGTTGGCTGGCACGATGGCTGCATAGGAGCCCTGATTCCCTACTTACAGCACTACTATGGCGACGTTACGGATGAAAGGGTTTCCCTTGTCTTCATTGGATCATTCACAGGATACTCGCTCGCATCCCTGCTTAACGTCTCCATGAGTTCTCGACTCGCACTCGGCCGTCTCATAATCCTTGGCGCTACAATCCAAGGAGTGGCATCAGCAATTATCACGCTCCGACCACCTTTCATCGCTATCGCTGTGTGCTATGTGATGGCCGGTTTCGGTCTTGCCCTCCAGGATACCCAGCTGAATACCTATGTTGCGCGTCTCCCTGGCGCGGCCACGAAGCTGGGAATCGTACATGCGTCTTATGGAGTTGGCGCATTGCTGTCGCCCACAATCGCTACAGTACTCATGCAGGCAAAAGTACCTCCTCCACTCTTTTACTTCACCAATCTGGCCTGGTGCGTCACGAGTATAGCTGCGCTCTTGACGGGCTTCGGAATCAGCGGTCGCGCTACTCTCAAACGCCAATCTCAGTCTACTTCTACAGTGGTGAGGAATGAGGAGATTGCGTCACTGAAAACCGTCGTTTCATCTCGTGCCGTGTGGGCTGCAATGCTTTTCACGACCTTGTACTGTGGGACTGAGAGCGGCGAAGCTGGATGGATTGTCTCTTTCCTGATGAGGGAACGGGAAGGAGGAGCCGTGTCGGGCTACGCTTCTGCTGCGTTCTATTGCGGTCTTACGTCCAGTCGCGTGATCCTCCTTCCATTCACAGCTTACATGACCGAGAAGAGAGCGGTGGCTTTATATGCGGTCATTGCTCTGGCTATGCAAGTCGTTATCTGGGCCTCGCCGTTGTTTATTGTCAATTTCATCGCCATAGCGACGTGTGGATTTGTCATGGGTCCTATTTATCCCATCACCGTGTCCCTTGTTACACAGGCTACGCCCCACGGATATCATCCTGGGGCTTTGAGTCTCTTAGCTTGCCTCGGGCAGTCTGGAGCTGCTTTGTTTCCGTTTGTAGTGGGGTCACTTGCCGATAGTTACGGTATCCAGGTGCTGCAGCCCATACTTGTAACACTCTTTGTTATAATGATCTTTCTCTGGCAACTGATGCCATCCCCAAAAGTGGAACTGCGCCCCGCGCCCAAAACTGCGTCAAATGAAGAAGATGTCGACCCCAATGGCCATGAGAGCTCGATATAGACTTGCCATCGTCGATATTCCAACGAAGCGCCAGCGCTGCGAAGCGCAAAATAGCCTTGCAGACTCTGGCTATGGCCATTGCAGACCTACCCTTGATGCCCGAGTTGGTCATTCATCTAACAGCCTAACTCATTATGAGCGCCATATAATTTCCATTATGGGCAAGAAATGTTTCACGCGGATCACGGATCCACGGAAGAGGGAATAATGGCCACCACAACATTCCACACCAGTCCTTCATTCATTTTCACAGGTTCCGTGAATTTACCTGCTACGAGTGATACCTGCTCATACGAACAGGACCAGTTCGAATGCGTTTGGTCTGGATCACAGCACTTGGCATACGAGTGCCTACAACGCTGACTTCGCAGGAACAATTCTTTGGCAACTCGTGATTGCTCCACTGCAGCTGGTCCTGCTTTGTGGGTCGAGGTGGTGAGTCGGCAGCTGCGAGCCTTTGCAGAATGATGGATTGGGAGGAGAATAGAAATGCAACGGAGAGTTTAAAGAGGACCTATCCGTGCAAGTTGTTATCTTTCTCTTTGGGAGTGCATTTCCGCTAAAGCATTGCGTGTAAGTTGGAAGGGGAATAGAAGGGGGTATTAAGGTTAAGGTGGTGTTGGAGGACGAAACCTAGGGTTGCTACATGTAGTATCATTTCGGACCAAGACGCAGACGCAGGAGAGGAAAGTTCGCACCTAGTTTCAATTGATCAACTTGGAAAATCATGCTGGAAGGAGCGTAATTAGGAGAATGTTAAACACAAAGTCTGGAGAGTAGAGCATTCCTTTTAAAGGTATAAATCCAATGCCTGGTTACAGGAATCCGACGATGATGAAATACGAAAGAGAAGTGCGAGTGACATCTCTTTGTTTACTCGAGTAGATCTGTTTTCTGATTAAAATAGTGAAACGTTACTACACTGGTTTCTATTGGCTTGAAAGTGTGTTTCAGCGCTATTAATTTTAGGAACTTGATGAGAATGTCAGTAAATGTAAAATAAATTACTGAGGGTAGGTAGGTAGCGTAGCCACCCCACCCCACCTCCAGGGCTGTCGGGAAAACCCCGCCGCAAACATCTGCCCCGCCAAAATATTTTTAGCCCAACCTCCAAATATCAAGATTGCCAGCATTGTCATCTTCACATTGTGGTACAAACCGCACTAATAACTTTTTGGATACGAATATCTCTGCGAAACCTCTCATTTTATATGGATACCCATACATACTGTTTGTATCTGACTGAAGATGGTCAAAAAAGGGCAGACCAAGGGGGGCAAGCCCGGGGGCGGGGGAGGTGCCAAAAAACCTTCCCCAGCAACGACTGCAGGGGATGATAGCTTCATCGTCTTTTCGAACTCTGACAAGGAACCAAAACCAAAGAAACAGCCTGCAGAAGGAGCTGCTGGGTCATCTGCCCTGGACGGGCCTGCTCTTGCGGGAGAGGCGCCAAAACGACCCGATGTTAAGAAGCTGATCGGAGGCGCATCGTGGACGGGGAAGCTACCGGTGAATATGCTGTCTGAGCATTGCCAGAAGCAGAAGTGGGAGAAGCCGGAGTATACAATGGTAAGTGATTCAGAGGTATTGGGGGATTCTACTAATTGCGGTGTCTGTTTCTAGTCCAAGACCCCCGAAGGCTACTCCTCGATGGTGATCCTCAAATCGAAGAACCCGAAGACGCAAGAGCTCGTCCAGCTACAGCCCTTCAAACTGCCCCCTTCCCACAAACACCTTGGCGCGAAACCTACGGCTCTCGAAGCCAGACATTTCGCCGCTACTTATGGACTTTTCCGAGTCTGCAGCATGCGAAACATACACATGATGATGCCGCCAGATTATCGAGATCTATGGAAGGGGGAGTTTGAGGTTTTGAAAAAAGAAGATATCAGGGAAGGCCGTGCTTGGATGTATGAGGCAGACCCATTTGCAGCCCTGAGAGAGAGGGAGGAAGCCAAGGCCGTGATGGAAAGGAAACGTGCTGAGAGGGACAAGGCCAGAGAGAAGGCGGCCAGTACTCCTGGTGCCCCTGGCGGTGTTGGATTGGCGCTTCGAAATAATGGTTCAAGTGGTGCGGGTTCTGGATCCCACAATATCCACAGAGGATGGACCCGTGTACCTAAAATCGAAATGGGCAAACGGACCCGTGCACAAATCGAGGCATTGATAAGGAAACACGCGCTTTGGAACCCTCATGATGTGAAAATGTCGGGTTTCCAGAAGCATTCCATCATTAACGAATTCAAAAATCTTGACTTTCGGCAGAGCCATGTCGAGGAGGCGGTTGAAGAATGTAAGGACCGAGAGGAAACTCTGGAATGGCTTCTCATCCACGTCCCTGAAGATGATCTGCCGCGTTGGGCATTGCCCGAGGGCTACACAGCTGGCATTAGTATGGGAAGCAACGACCTGAAAAGGGAGGGCGCTATCAAGCGTCTAGCCGAAGCTGGCTATTCCACAGATTTGTGCAAACAAATATTCGATGTCACTGGCGATGAAGGGAAGGCTGCAGAAGCTCTGCAGGAGATACTATTGTCAAGTGGACAAGATTCGGATGTTTCCCCGCCCGAAGAAGAGTCATGGGCCGCTCAAGATGCCGAAGAAAGCTCTGAAAGCATCTGGGAAGAAGAATTAATAAGTCTTCAATCAGTTTTCGGGGAGCTATATGAAAGGCCTTCCAAAGATGTTTGTAGGATAACCATCAAACCGGCGAATCGAGGCCGAAACAAAGAGGTACAGCCAATCTTACAGATCAGGCGATCTCAAGAGTATCCTCAAAGGGTTCCAGTAATATCCGTTGAAGCTGCCCTCCCTTCATATATACGCCTAAGTGTAATGAAGCAAGCTTTGAATCATGCGAAAGCTACCTGGCTTGGCGAGCAAATGGCATTCTATCTCGTGGATTGGGTTGAGCAAAATCTGTACAGCATTATTGAGAGACCTGGCAAGCTCCGTGAGATTTCTGCTGCAGCTTCCACAACAAGCGAGGTGCGGCCCATACACCGAAAGAGACAGAACTTTTCGCGACACCCAAGAGCAATTACTTGGGCTCCTAATTCTAAGAGCAAGGATGACTGGACCAGGCGGCAGTTAGATCCAAAACTGCAGACCCGGATACAGCAGCGGAGAACATTACCTGCGTGGGAGATGAGAGAGATTATCATTGACACGGTTACTGCGCACCAAGTGACCATTATTTCCGGTGAGACTGGATCTGGTAAATCCACACAGTCCGCTCAATTCATCCTCGATGACCTATACCAGCGAGCCTTGGGCGATTGCACGAAGATCATGTGAGTATAGATTGGTCTACAGTCTCCAAAATTGCTAATATCTACCCAGTTGTACGCAGCCTCGAAGGATCTCAGCGCTTGGTCTTGCTGATCGTGTAAGTGACGAACGATGCTCTACAGTTGGCCAAGAAGTCGGTTATATCATTCGTGGCGAATCTAAAACTACCCCAAACACCAAAATCACATTTGTCACAACTGGTGTACTTCTCAGGAGACTTCAAACATCTGGCGGAAGTAGCGAGGATGTAGTCGCAAGCTTGGCGGATGTCAGCCATGTGATCATCGATGAAGTCCACGAACGGAGTCTTGACACTGACTTCTTGCTGGTTTTGCTCAGAGATGTACTAAGGAAGAGAAAAGACCTGAAGCTCATCCTCATGAGTGCTACTTTGGATGCTGGCGTCTTCGAACAATATTTCAAAAGTAATGGCAAAGTCGGCAGAGTTGAGATTAGCGGGAGAACATATCCCGTGGAGGATTATTACCTCGACGACGTTATTCGGATGACGGGTTTCAATGCAGGGCGCGGTGGAAGACGAGACGAAGAAGATGCCGAGACTGCTGGCATGGATGCGGATGTCGCTACTGCTATCCAGAGCATTGGTATGAGGATTAATTATGACTTGGTGATGCAGACAGTCAAGGAGATCGATGCGGACCTCACCCATCTCAAGCAAGACGGCGGCATACTTATTTTTATGCCCGGTGTGGTTGAGATCAGTCGTACTATTGATTATTTGCGATCGATACCCAACCTTCATACTCTTCCGTTGCATGCTTCTTTACAATCGTCGGATCAAAGACGGGTATTCCCTCATGCGCCTCACGGGAAACGGAAAGTTATCGTGGCGACGAATGTAGCGGAAACCTCCATCACGATTGATGATATCGTTGCTGTTATTGACAGTGGACGAGTGAAGGAGACGAGCTACGACCCGCAGAACAATATGCGCAAACTCGAGGAAGTATGGGCGTCACGTGCAGCATGTAAACAGAGACGTGGTCGAGCTGGACGAGTGCAAGCCGGGAAATGCTACAAGCTTTATACCCGGAACGCAGAAATGTCCAAGATGATGGAGAGGCCGGAGCCTGAGATTCGAAGAGTTCCATTGGAGCAGCTTTGTCTTTCGGTCCGAGCCATGGGCATCAAGGAAGTCGGTGCTTTCTTGGCTAGTGCTTTAACACCTCCTGAAAGTATTGCTGTTGACGGTGCAATGGATCTTTTGGGGAGGATGGGTGCTTTGGATGGTGATGATCTCACTGCGCTTGGTCGGCATCTCTCTATGATTCCGGCGGATCTTCGATGTGGTAAATTAATGGTATACGGAGCCATGTTTGGCTGTCTGGATGCATGCGTTACTATCGCAGCTATTCTTACTGTCAAGTCGCCATTCGTATCGCCGCAAGAGAAAAGGGAAGAAGCCAAGTCTGCAAGAGCGAAGTTCACAAAGAACCAGGGTGATCTGATTGGGGATTTGAAAGCTTTTGAGCAATGGGATGAAATGATGAGCAATCGAGGGTAAGTCCAACTCCCCGATCAGTATAAAGTATCTACTAACCTGTCCCTAGAATCCGACAAGGGGAAGTCCGCAACTGGTGCGGCGAGAACTTCCTCAACTACCAAACGCTATCCGACATCGCCTCCAACCGCACCCAATACCTCTCCTCCCTCCGCGAACTCTCCTTCATCCCCCACTCCCCCACCGCGCTCCAATCCCTCAACAAGCACAACAGCAACACGTCCCTCCTCCGCTCCCTCTGCGCCGGCGCCTTCAACCCCCAACTAGCACGCATCGATTTCCCCGACAAGAAATTCGCGCCCTCAGTGTCTGGGGCCGTGGAGCTGGATCCCGAAGCGCGGACGATCAAGTATTTCAACCAGGAAAATGGTCGTGTGTTTGTTCATCCGAGCTCGACGGTTTTCGACGCGCAGACTTTCCCCGGTAATAGTGTTTACATGAGTTATTTCAATAAAATGGCTACCTCCAAAGTCTTCATCAGAGACCTGACACGTAAGTTCCCTACCATAGCGTCCCATTTCCCCATCCCAATCTATTTCTCCCCACAGACTTCATTACACGAGTAGCTGACACAGTAAACAGCATTCAACGCCTACACAGCGCTCCTCTTCTCCGGCCCCATCACCCTCGACACCCTAGGCCGCGGCCTCATCGTCGACGGCTGGCTGCGACTCCGCGGATGGGCGCGCATCGGCGTCTTGGTTAGTAGGCTCAGGGGTATGCTGGATGATGTGTTGGCGAGGAAGATCGATGAGCCGGGTATGGACCTCGCGGGGAATGAGGTCGTGGAGGCTGTGATGCGGCTCGTGGAGTTGGATGGGCTGGATCAGTGAGTGGCTTGGCTCGAGGTCGGGGGTGGGGTTGGACTTGCATGGGTTGCGTTGGAGGGCGTATTTTTGGCTACGAGCTCGGGTAACTGGGAGTAGAAGCATATAGATGGCATTATCCCCCGTGTCGAATTTTACACTTTTTCGCGGTGTTTTTGCGCTTCGTTACACGAGATTTCGCTAGTCAGCCTTACTTCCTGATCCTAGTCCTCGCCCTCTCGCCCTCGTTATGCAGGCTCGACGCCCCGATGAAGATTTGGCCAACCAGATGGATACACAACCTCACTTCAGCCAGCTTGCCTACCCTGACATGGGGTTGGGAGGCTTGGCTGAGGGCGGGTAAGTCTTTTCGCTAACCATACGTTCCAGGGCACTTGCACTTTTGCCACCCATTGCAACATACGGACATAGTTTCTCATTGGTTCCGCAAAACCTCCAATCCCCCATCATCGACATTGCACAGAACTGCATGGTGGGAAGTTGTCCAAACTGGTCAGCTAACGACACTTTCCCCAACAATGGCTCGCTTCTGGCACAGCCTTCGATGTTCTATCCATCTACGCTTGGGCATCTCCCCATCGGAAATGAATCATATGATGCCAATTGGACGGCCGATTATATTTCCCCATCCGGGACGGCTATTCAGCAGCCATATCTATATTCCGCCCAGTCCGCTGACATGGGTGGTATGAATCCATATAATCCATTCCCGGCCGATTTTGAAGCGGGCTTGAATGGCTCTTCGCAGTGGGACGCTATCAACTTCTCGGACGACATGCTTGCGGACTTCCCTATGGTTCCCGGCTCAGCTTCAGTCAATGACGATGTCGCCGTGCAGACTGTTCTTCCCCCGATCCCTCCAGCAGCAGCTCCAGCAATTGCAGCAGCAGCTCCTCGGCTACCCAACCCTCGCATCCCATGCACATTCTGCCCCCACACCTTCGCCCGCACCTCAGACCGCACCCGCCACGAAAACAGCAAGCATCTCACCATCCCCGGAGCCCACCTGTGCCCCGTCCCTCAATGCGCTAAGAGCCAGGGTAAAGGCTTCAGCCGTACTGATAAGGTGACTGAGCATTTGTGGAAGAAACATGCTGGGTTGGGGTATATGAAGCGCGTTTAGGGGGGGTAAGTCACGTGCTTGGGAATTGAGGGAAAAGTAAGTGGTTTGGGGATTGATTTCGCGTTAGTTGGGGAGGTTGAGGGGCTAGG
>QGMG01000832.1:0-17402 GCA_007825325.1 Lachnellula cervina | reverse complement strand
CATAGTGGTTTGGGCGAGCCGTATACTATACGCGCGTATATCTTAGTACGCTCGCGTATTCTCTAGTACTAGGGAATATACATAGATTTAATAAATTAATAAAACCTTTTAACTTAGGGCTAGGGTTAATCGTGGTTAACTTAAATTAAAGAGAATTATATGCGCTTTCAAATGCGCTCTTTACTTTTTTTATAATAATTTTATTAAAGGTCAATTTATAGTGATTTATGTGGGAGGCTCGTCTACACCAAAAAAGCGGTATTCAGGTGTTAAAATCTCCTATACTCTCTCAGACCCTCGTTTGGTCTGGTGGTGTGTAGGGGGAATAGAGGTGTGTGATTGGCTAGGAGGGGTGGTGGGGCAGTAGGATTGCGCTAAATAGTTAGAAGTGGGTCGATGCGCGTAAAACACCACCGTAAAGACCAAAAAACGAGGGTCTGAGAGCTGAGATAAACTAGGCCTACTCGTCACCCCAAAACACAGGGGAGCTTCCAGCTGTTAGTCATTGGCGAGCAGCGGTGAGCCAATGGATAAGCGTGATGTGAGTAGGAGCTTTATCCACGATAGGCAACTCTATCCATTGAATCTTTTCATCCCTGCACAAAGCTACTAACTCCGCCAACTAACCTAATATCACCAGATCAGAGAAATATATCCTACAGCAATTGAACTCGACTTCAACCTCGAGACGGAAGATTAAACATGGTCCAGCCCGGAGACGAAGAAGAGGCATCTTGCCCCACGAATACATACAGTCCATTGGGAATACCAATACACCCACGCCCCGTCAATGTCGCCGCGTATGTTTATTCTCTTTTACCCCTCATATTTACCTTTTCTTCCTTTCCTACTTGTACCTCTTTCGCAGGGTTCTCTCTCTACGAGCTCAGCTCCTCTCCTCTCAATTATAAACTAACCCCCCCTTCCCCCCTCCCAGACACCAACGAGGACCCCTCAATATCTTCTGCATCCCCCCGCTCATCGGCCCCCTCCTCTTCGACAATACCGACAGCGATGCCCGCGACCACTGCGCAAACGAACGTACATTCCTCTCCTACCTCCGCCTATCCCTCTACATGTCCATTGTAGCAGTCGCCATTGTCATCTCCTTCCACCTAAAATCGAAGCCCACGCCTCTCGAACTGCGCATGGCGAAGCCCTTGGGGATCATATTCTGGGTTCTCAGTGTAGCTTGTTTGTGTTTGGGGTTTGGGAATTATGTTAAGACGGTTAACAAGTATTCGAAACGGGCGGCGATTGTGCAGACGGGATGGAAGACTCAGAGTGTGAGTAGGGTTTTGCGAAAGAGGCGTGGACGTGCTAATGATGTGTTGGCAGGTTTTGACGGTGGTGGCTTTTGCTATTGGTGCCGTTTGCATACTTTTTCTAGCGACAAATTCGAAGAGATATTGAGCAAAATACATACATGGGCGTTTACTGCTACCAAGTAAACATCTCACGAACAAAAGCATATCGACAGGAGTTAGGGGTTTGTAAACATCGGTCGACTCTTCATAAAAGCGCTATATACCATAAGTCCTAATCTAATCCCTTCAAAGCATCATTGCAGACCAAAATCAAAATGATATCTCAATCACTGTCACTCACATACTATTCCGCTTCTTCGATTGCAATGGCTCGTCATTCATTTGCATCATCATCGTATTCCTCGGAACTATCTTCACATTCCTCGGAGTTAGCTTTGTCCAAGCTGCGTTTCTTAGGAATGAGGCCATGAAGCTCGTGAAGAGGGTCTCCCGCGGCGAAGAGCTCATGGGGCAGAGCGTCAAATGACGGGTTCCACTCTGAATGCACGGGTGCATCCAAAGAAGTGAGTGTTGGCTGCGATGCTTTGGCAACATGGACAGTAACTGAATCTTGAAGCGATTTTATTTCAGCTATGAAGCTTGGAGCCAGATCGGCAAGTGCCGCATTCTCCACTGACAGCAGAGGTGCCTTTGGGGTGATGGCTGTTGGCAGCAAAGCTAGAAGTGGATGGGAAATTGGGAATCTGCCTAATTCTGAATCGTTTGACCGGATAGCATTTGTGAAGAGCGTAGGCAATGCGGCCGGAAATGAAGTAAGAGTCGCGCTGCTTTGCGCGAAAAGGATTGACATGACATCTGCAACTGGGTTGCCGGTGACCTTTGAACTATTCGATGTTTGCCTAAAGATGGACAGATTTGAAGCCTGGAGCATGTCCTCTGTGAGGGGCACACTCTGAGGCGTGCTAGATGGATTGAGAGGGCTTGAGCCTGTCGAGTTGATAAATGGCATAAAAGCGCTAATGTTCACAAGCTGCTGGAAAGTGGATGGTGTTGGTAGCTCTGACATCGACGAGTTCCTTGGTGTCAATTTCCCAATGGAGCTATTTGAAACGACCAGCTCGACCCGAGGAGAAGTAGACTTTTGTATACAACTTTGAAGAGTGAGACCAAAATTGTCGGCTTTGATGATGTCTGCAGCCTGGAAACCCATTAGCATTACTGTATGCATGCTGGCAAAGTAACCTACCTTTTCAGCAATGGCATAGACAGGTGCTTGAATATGAGCTGCAGGTACGAGTGGTATAATTCCTCCGTCTACTATCCTCAAATTCTTTGTTCCATAGACGCGAAGATGCGAGTCAACGACACCTCCATATTCTAGCGGAAGCATAGAAGTTGATCCAACACCATGAAACTCCGTCCTGATTCCAGACCTAATTGCAGGCATCAACATACCTGGAGTAGCACCCTGAAAGAAAGGATAGTACGGAGCCGGGCGCAATTGACGCATTGAGCTCGTATTAATAAGACGATTATTGAACAGGAGGCCTTCTACAATGACCTGGCAATCAAGCGGGTTTGAACAGAAACGAGGGTCGATCAAGGGCTGCATAAATGGATTGGTGTCCTGAATATGAACATGACCCCGGGACAAAGTACGCATTGCAGCGACTGAGAGAAGGCCAATGTTGTCACTCAATATTTCGTAGGCGCTGGCATCGTTACGACCTAGGAGGTCTACAAGAATATCCTTTTGCGCTTGGTAACCTGCAATGATGGTTGGATCAAGATTTGGAAGCAAGTATGCCGTAGGAGATTGGCTTTCAGCATCAGCGATCATATTCGTCCAATTCTTGGAGATGGATGGCAAGGACGGAAAAGCAACAGTGTTAATTGCTCCCGCGGTCCATGGCCCTTAAAAGCCACAGTCAGTCAACCCATCGAGCATTATTCTAGGATTCATACCTGTCTTATTGACGTAATATTCTTGCTCATCCTGACGCAAAAGAGTTGGGTTCTTGTAAATCATGGAAAGAGTCAGATAACTCATGTTGGAGACTGACCAAGTAAGCGTTAACTATGGTTTCCGGGAGAGGGGATTCTGCATACCATAGTAGACTACACCAAGATAAGGATGATCTTGAAAATTATTTCCACCCTGGCAGATTGATGTTTGTTGAAATATTGAACTGATTTAGAACATTCGGATCACCAATGCCTGAGAACTCAAGAATCTGAGGAGTATGAACAGCTCCAGCGGCGAGGATGACTTCCCTAGAACATGTGACATTGCGAATAGACAGAGTGCCGTCAGGAATGAACTATCGGATTTTAGCAGGGTGCATTTCGGTCAAGACTGGGCGATAAGTGCTGCAAAAGGTTCACTTACTTGCACTCCTGACACCCAGCGGTTATCAACGTGATCTCTTGGGTATGAGTTCAGAGGTCGAGACTTGTGAGGATGGGATATGGGGGAACGAAGATTGTGAGCAGGAGAGTCCATGATGAGACGATAGACATGCTGGTTAGTTAGCACGTGTAAGTTTGGGCGTCTGTCGATGAAACCATCGAGGTAAGCTATTCGAGCCGTCGAGCGAGTCTGATTATCTGGATTGATGTTGTTGGGTATAAGCATCCCACCAGCAGTAAATCCATTATTTGGATCCTTCAAGATCGGAATGCCGAGTTCATTCAGACCTTCAAGGAAGAGCTCTGATGCAAATCAGTTTTATGGCTCGAGATGCTTCTGTGATAATACTTACGAGACTGGTTGTAGAAATATCGAGGATAGCTGACATGCATGTAGCCGTCAGTGCCATGAAAGGTGGGGTCTGGTTGGACAAAAAGTCTTTTGCTGAAATCAGCGTCGACATTATCGGTGTAGTTCTCCGTCTGAAAGGCCCACATTAGTGTTGAGAGCACCTGGTATGGGGCTGACTTGCCTTCTTGAAGTATGGAAGCATGCCATCCCAGCCCCAACCTGGATTTCCTAGTGATTCCCAAGCATCGTAGTCGGCACGACCTCCTCTCGTCCAGCACATTCCGTTGATTAGGCTGCCGCCTCCAACGCCTCTGCCAGTATCATAGGGACGTACTCGTCCATCGAGGGAAGTTTGAGGAGCTGTCCAGAGGTTCCAGTCATATTTGGTACCAAGACCATAACCGGTGTCAATGGGATACAAAATGGTTTCTTCATAGTCGTCCCTGAATTGCGTATTAGCAGGGGAAACGAGGAAGGAACAATCGACGTACAGAGGGCCTGCTTCGAGAACAAGGACAGTCACTTGAGAGTATTGTCAGTATTCATATTTCAGTTGGATCCGTTGAGACTTACCATTTGAGTCTTCAGTCAGACGGTTGGCAACTACGAGGCCGGAGACGCCTCCCCCAACTATGATGTAGTCATAGCAATCCAGGATTTGTCCATTGACAGCGCGATTATCGAGGCGAACTGAGGAAACGATTGTAAGGAGGTACAAAACGACCGCCAGAATGGGAGATCCGAAAACCAACATTGTGAGCGACGCAAAAGTGAGTGTAGCGAGACCAAAGAAGGGCAAAATTGGGATTTTGGACGTGGGCCCAAAGGTAACGAGCAAAGGAGTGTTTGTAAATTCCAAGGTAGGAGTTGGCCGAAGTTGCAGATGATAACGTAGCCCTAGCATAGGCTGCTCTTGCCTGAACATTGAAGGTTTTATATGTAGAAGGAGCTACCAACACCACAAACTGGATTGCCACGACTTTTGCAATTCCCGAGAAGGACCGACCAAGACCAAACGAGAAACTGAGATGCTGGCCATCTAAGTCTTACAACAGTAGAAAGAGCTCGTGTACTGCAAGGAAAGCACCACCCGATGCATTGTGATGTATTGGTACATAGAAATCTTAATTGATGGTAAGATTAACGAACCGTGACTTTGTATTGAACTACGAGTAGTTTGCATACTTACCTTATTCTACTCCTACTTAAAAGTGAAGATCGCAAGGGACAGAAATAGCGAGGTTATCTCGATCTATCGAGTTGAGCGAGCTATCGAAAGTCCACGAAAATGAGTGCCGCTTTCTGTCTAGGACAAGCAAGCTTATGTGCGAACACGAGTCTTGAGGCTAGACTGAAATGGCAGGACTTTCTCTGCTAATAGAAGTTAACACGCACAACTTCTCATTTGCGCCGCCTTTCATCTCCAGCTTGAATAACATAGCATTTCGGTTGACTGTCCGGCTCATTCGTGTCCCAGCTGAGCGCAAGGCCAATATGAAGACCAGGCTTGGGTCTGAAAAACACCAACGAGACAACCAGTCTTTTCATTATTCTCATATGCATCATACAGCAAAGGCATCATACTTTGGAGGATCGCAGAGCACCCAGAGGCGCGCTTTCTCTGCGGCACGTCGGACGATAAAAACTTCGTCCTTGAAAATATGACGATTGATCTCCTCGTACTTACCATAGCAAGCTTCTCTTTAGTCAGAATCTTGTCTCCAAGCTATGTTTGCGTCACCGCCGACCTAAGAAACTCGGCCTCTCAACCTGGGCATTAGATGATGCTGTTCAGTGATGGTGACGAAAACGTCTCTCGAGATAGTACCTGCTATCTGATTGATTTATTTATTTCTTCTTCGTATACTTAGCTTTGTTAGATGTTAAGTGGAGAGCTGTAAAGCAGAGGTCTTCTACATATTTATGCATTGCCCTGATTTAGTCCGAGGCAGCTTCTGTGTGATGATCTGCATTCAATAGATGCCTGAAAGTACTATCCTTCCACATCTTGGTTTCGGAAGGTAAGTGTCCAACAAGGCTTCCAGCACTTTGATAGACTCCAAAGAATCGAACGTAGAGGTATTGTAGATGTTTGGAGCATTTAACCGAGTTTGTCGCACATGAAGAATCGACATTACACGTAGGTCGGCCACATATTCCAGCGTACCATGGTTGAAGTGATGGACTCTTCCAACAGTTTGTACTATCCTGTACCATTGTCCCAGCTGTTCTCTTGTTGGGGCTATGCGTTGCATTGATGACCATGTCGTGGTTTTGTCAGAACACGCATCTGAGATGGCGGTCGCTGAAGAAGACAGGCCCGGAATAATTGTGGCCTTGTACGCATGGCTCTAACAGAAAGTTGTCAGTATTTTAAGGAGCTCAGGGTTCAAACTCGGGGCATATTTACATGGCTACTCTACCTACCTTCTCCGACGTGTTTTGCAATAACAGGATTAGCTCCAATCAAATACGTTCCCGTCTTTAATATAGTGGCGCTAAATGCACTTGCGCCGATTACCTAGAGCAAGTCGGGGCGGGTAGCTTTTTTGAATCAAACGAGGAAAAGAATGTGATAAAGGACGAGTGATTTTTGAGAGATACATGTTGTGAATTGTTGAAGCTGGTGGGATGTGTTGTGATGTGGTCTCCAGATATTGATTAGTCAGCATTGACTTGCAAATCACGAGGCAGCGTGACCCTTGATCGCAACCTCCATCTCGGGTTTGCCATATACATTGCCGGGCTGGCCAATACATGGAATCTGTTTTTTTGGCTGAGCTGAGGCTGAGAAGGAATATCAAGACCCGCCGAGCGTTTCATGAGATAACATGACTTGCGACTGATGGTGGTCATAATTGAACCCTGAAAATGGCGGAACCTATGCCCATGGATCTGGATACGGAGAGTCCGAGAGGTACCAAGAGAAAAGCATCTGAGGTATCTCTAGAAGTATCAGCTCCCCGAAGGATTATTGTGGGTTTAATAAGCAACTTTGTGAAATGCGTATCAACTACTAATTGTCTCCAAAGGCTCTTGATCAGGATGTTGTCAACAAGATCGCTGCTGGCGAGATTATCGTGGCGCCAATGCACGCACTGAAGGAACTTATCGAAAATGCTGTTGACGCCGGATCAACTTCTCTCGAGGTTCTCATCAAAGAAGGCGGATTAAAGCTTTTGCAGATCACAGACAACGGTCATGGGATTTCAGTGAGTACGTCAAAGGTGATGTCTTCCAAGCTAACAATGAACAGAAAGAAGATTTGCCTATTCTATGCACGAGGTATACAACTTCAAAACTCAAGTCTTTCGAGGACTTGACTTCTATTGGCACCTATGGATTCCGTGGAGAAGCACTCGCCAGTATCAGCCATATTGCCCATCTTACCGTTACTACGAAGACGAAAGACTCCAGCTGTGCTTGGAGGGCACACTACGATAGCGGGAAGTTGATCCCCGCAAAGCCTGGTCAAAGTGCGGACCCGAAGCCCACAGCTGGGCGCCCAGGAACGCAAATCACGGTAGAGGACCTCTTCTACAACGTCCCAACCCGCCGGCGTGCTTTCAGATCAGCTTCAGAAGAGTACAACAAGATCCTAGATGTTGTGGGGAAATACGCGATTCATTGTGATGGAGTTGCTTTCAGCTGCAAGAAATACGGCGAGGCCAGCACTACAATATCGACGCAGTCTAATTCTTCGATTGTTGATCGTATTCGACAAATCCATGGAAGCGCAGTAGCAGCCGAACTGATCGAATTTACATCCTCTGACGAAACATACGGATATCGGGCTCGAGGATGGACGACGAATGCCAACTATAATGTCAAAAAGACTGCGTTACTCCTGTTCATCAACCACCGTTCTGTTGATTCTACAAACATTCGGAAAGCCATTGAACAAACCTATTCAACATTTTTACCCAAAGGAGGACATCCCTTTACGTACCTTAGTCTCGATATCGACCCTCAGCGAGTAGACGTCAACGTCCACCCAACCAAAAGGGAAGTCAACTTCCTGAACGAAGATGAGATAATCGAAAAGATATGCGGCGACATCCGCGTAAAACTCGCAAACGTCGACACAAGCCGCACTTTCATGACCCAAACCCTCCTCCCCGGTGCTCACATACCTCTAATCTCAACAGACTCAACCGGCAGCGATGTCCCAAGCAAGTCAAACAGCACCCCGAAACCCAAACCCTACGAGAACAACCTCGTCCGCACCGATGCCAAAGTCCGCAAAATAACCAGCATGCTCCCACCCAGCGCTCCCCGCGGAAGCGAAACGCCCTTACCACCAAACGCGCACCCCTCAGACCTCGAGTACCAACAATCCGATCGCGAACCCGCCAACTGCCGCCTCATGACCGTCAAAGATCTGCGCGCCGCAGTCCGCGACGAGATGCACAACGAACTGACCGAAATCTTCGCCTCCCACACCTTCGTCGGCGTAGTCGACGAGCGCAGACGCTTAGCTGCTATCCAAGGCGGCGTACGGCTATTTCTGGTCGACTACGGCATGGTGGCCAACGAATACTTCTACCAAGTAGGCCTCACGGACTTTGGAAACTTCGGCGTCATACGCTTCGAAACCCCTCTCAACCTCGGCGAACTCCTCGCCCTAGCAGCAGAGCACGAGAAAGAACTTAATCCCCCAACAGACATGGAAGGTGATTTGGAGGTCCAGGATGCAGTTGATCTCGTCTCCGCACAGCTAATAGAGCGTCGAGACATGCTGCTAGAATACTTCTCCTTCGAGATATCCCCCGAAGGCAATCTAATCTCCATCCCGCTCCTCCTCAAAGGCTACACCCCCTCCCTCGCCAAACTCCCAAATTTCCTGCTCCGTCTCGGGCCACATGTCAACTGGAGCAGCGAGAAAGACTGCTTTGAGACCTTCCTCCGCGAACTAGCTTCTTTCTACGTGCCCGAGCAGCTACCTCCTAGCGGCGGCCCAGAGGATGGCGAGGAGGGACTGGATGAGGAACTTAAGAGCAGGAGGGCCGAGGTCGTGAAGGTCGTGGAGGACGTATTATTTCCTGCATTTAGGGCGCGACTCATTGCTACAAGGTCGTTGGGGAAGGGTGCTGTGGTTGAGATTGCGAATTTGAAGGGTTTGTACAAGGTGTTTGAGCGGTGCTAGTGTTAACATCATGTTGTATATTTGTTGCTTTGTGCATACATATCGGGCATTTACAGTACTGGCTTATGCGGCGGGGATGGGGGACGGCGTCACTTGCGGAATGTTGCAATTTTGGCTTTAGCTATTAGGGGCATCTCGGTATAGCATTGCATGGTATCACGACATAGCATAGCGTAACGTGGCAGAGCATTAACAATCCACAAGAAAGCCTGTTATCATCTAGTATCGTTTTTGTAGCTCACGATGCTCCAACGAGATCATGCCACGGCTATTATACAGTTTATTTCATTTCGTTCCAATCCTGACGGCCGCTCCTTTAGCTCTTCCCATCATCCCATTCTGGGTTCTAATTCAAAGTAGAGTCAGTGACAATCCTAACTCTCCAGTTACAATTTTTGGACATAACATACCTTTCTCAAAATGACCAAACCCTCCAGGGTATTAGTTAGAGGAATATACTGCTCATCCTCCAACTCCGCACGCTCACCATACGCCAAAAGAACGGGCGTGCTCTGTGTCTGCCATCCAGTAATCGTCTTCGGTCGTCCAGCCTGTCCTACCACATCAACAGCTTGTCCTACACGTACATTGGTGGTCAAAGGCTTCAGGTCTTCGTCAAGGGTGACCAGGAATCGGGGATGCATGGCTGTGACGAGGTAGTAGAGGAGGTAGTGTGATTTATCGGTGACAAATTGCTTGGCGTCGATCATGGCGACCAGGACGGAGAGAAGACCACCAGCGGAAACTCTTGAGAGGACTTGGCGGTCGGTGTGGAAGGGTGAGATGGAGAGCGTACCCTTACCCATATGGAGGAGACCTTGGGCAATTCGGACCATGAACAAGGATTCTTGATCCCGGTGGTAGTAACTGGCCAGTTGTCTGAGGAGTTGGGCAAGTCTAGCGTTATTGGTTCCAGCACCGAGAAGACCCATAGCAAAGATAGCATTGATGGCGACATCGTTGTCATTGTCGTGGGAGTACCTCGATAACGTGTCGTAGACCTTCATTTGAGGGTTGCTAGGGCTGAGAAGACCCATTGCCAAGGGAACTGCTCTTCGAATATTAGCCTCACCATAGTGCATGAGATGACCAAACTGTCGGAGAACCATCTCCTGCCCAACATCTTCACCCATTGCAACAAGACCCAGACCAATAACGGCATAAGCCTGAAGCAACTCATCACCCTTCTTGTCATCCGTCTCCTCGATGTGGTCGTTACAGATGTGGAGGAGTTCTTGCATCTTTAACACAGTACCAGTGCCTGCCCAAGCGCAAATCTCGGCAAGGACTGAAGTTGGCTTCGACATGGGGTGGTCAATAGCCTTCAGCGTCTCCAGGATAACATCAACTTCTTCATGGCGTCCGAAGTACAGGAGACCAAGACCAAGAGCCATGAATCGAGTCCATTTGTCCTGCAATTGAGATTTCCGCTCGTCATCAAGGAAAGTTTGGATGATTGCCTCAATGACATCGCTGTTCCCAGATCCAATGAAGATCATTCCGAGGGAAAGGGTGGCCATTGCCGATATTTGCATATCGATTGATGTATCTCCGACTATTGGCAAGAGCAGTTCCAGAATATCTTCTCTATTCGAACCCGCGTAGGCAAGACCAAGACCCATAATCGAAGCAACTCGGATTTGCGGGCTCTTGTGGTTCAGCTTGTCCTCATCACCAAGAAGGGCCTTGGCTGGATCAGAATCAATTCGGACACCGGAGTTCATGATACCAATGGCTAATTGGGCACCAGCTTGAATTTGATCCTCCTGAGCATATGTGTACTTGTCGATCTTATCCAGGCCGCCTTCAACATCCCAGAGCAACAGCGTTCCCAGAGATGCAACTGTGGAGGTCATGCCCTCTTCTTTCGTCTTCCACACCCAGCTGGATTTATCCTCTTCAACCATCATCATCTTGTCATTCCCAAATCCAGCATTCACGAAGGCATTCACGAAAGCTGCCGCCAGATTGTGTCGTGCAGAATCGAGATTTGTGAGCCCAGCCACCCGGTTGCTCTCTAGATGACTTTTGTAAATGTCCTCCGTTGTCTTCGGATCCAGGATATTCAACTCCTTGCCCAACGCCTTGAAATGCTCCGGCAGCTTGGTGTTGTTCAAGCACTCGGCAATCTCTTGTTCTTCCTCCGTCTCAGGGTCAAAATCCAGAACAATCTGTTGTCTGGCAATAAGAAAAGCCATCTGCTTCTTGAGAGCGATATCTTTCGTGGAGTTGAAATCGGCTTGGATGAGTTCAATATCGTTTAAGCGGATGGCGAGAACAATAGCTTGAGTAAGCTGGTCATAGTGCTTATAGATATCGTGTGCGGTTCGGAGGAATTGCTGGTCTTCGGGATATGTCAAAAGGTTCACCATGCTAACCATGTAAAGGCAGACTCGTGGGTATGTATCCTTGTCGAGAAATTTGGGGATGTCTGTGATAATCTCCATTTCGCTCATCAAATCCACGGCATCTGCTTCTGCGTTACTCTTGAGGAAGAGTGGTACTAAAACTAGGGTAAGATCAATGAGGTCTTGGTAAGGCTCATCTGCTGTTAACCGTTTGGTGTAGACCTCTCCAAGCTCCAGAGCAAGATGCCGCGTGTATTCGTGACCCCATGAGGCAATATCTGAAGTGGGAGCGAGTAATCGGAATTTGAGGGTATCTTGTCGGTCTTCGTCTGAGAATGTCATGCCGATCACTGACAGTACGTCTGCCAGTGATGTTTTGTCATCTCCAGCAGGCCATTTCTCATAGAGTTCGATCATAGGCTCGTAATGTGGCCGGAGGAATTTGAGGGGCTTGGGTACGGCGGTCATCGAGGATGTTGATGTTTTGATGGACTCTTTGATTGCCTCCAAAGCTGATTTATAAAGTGTTGAATCCGACTCCTTGAATCATGTTAGCACCCAGCAGCAAGCATCCTAGAGAAGAGAAGCATACCGTCAGACGCTCCACCAGCATATCCAGCTCGCTCTTCAGCTGTTGGTCCTCCTCACTCAGCTCTTCTGTCGCTGAAGTGATTGTTAGCACAAGCCTCCCCAATCTAAACCAAGAACCTCACCTCCAACAGCCCCATCTTCCTTTTTCCCATTAACAATAGGCTTTCCATCCTTATCTTTCTTGACTTCCTCGGGTTTGCTGGGTTCACCATCTACAGCCTTTCCCTTGCCCTTGTCAACAGACTTTGGCGGTTCGCCATCCTGCGCCATCGTGTATTCTCGAAGGGGGAGTCTTGATAGACTCAAGCAAATTGAGGATAAAGCACTGATATACCAGAGGGGAGAGGATAGAAAATGGCCGTGACGATTTCGAAGGTTGTAGTGTCTGTGTTCTTGGCTTTGAATGTTGATGAAGTTCTCCAGGCACTTGAGCTTCCGCGTACAAAGTGCACGGGAGCTTCCAAGCATCGCGGAAAGTAGTCAGCGACGCTAGCGGACAGGCCCCCGCTGCTTGGCATCAATTTTCCCCGAACACCAGAAAAATGAATTCCATGAAAGCCTCACACCCTTCAAAAACTCCCCCATAACCGCAAACATGAGACTCGATACCAAGGCCATGCGGTATCTGACGCCCGAAGACTGGCGAACCCTCACAGCCGTCGAAACGGGCTCGAAAAATCACGAAGTGGTTCCTACAGCATTAATCGGGCAAATATCAGGGCTTCGAGGCGGGGTACACAAGAGTATATCTGCATTGGCAAAAGTAGGATTAATCGCACGACTCAAAAACGCCAGTTACGACGGCTATCGCTTAACATACGGAGGTCTAGACTATTTATCCCTCAACACCTACCGAAAACGCAAAGATGTCTATAGCGTCGGTAACCAAATCGGTGTGGGAAAAGAAAGCGACATCTTCGTCGTTGCAGACGAGAAAGGAGTGCAACGAGTCCTCAAAATCCACAGACTGGGCCGAATCTCCTTCCGAACTGTCAAAGCAAACCGCGACTACCTACGCCACCGCTCCTCCGGATCCTGGATGTACATGTCGCGCCTGGCAGCTTTGAAGGAATATACATTCATGACGGCGCTGCGCGAAAACGGCTTTCCGGTCCCAGAACCCCTCGCGCAATCAAGGCACACGATCGTCATGTCCCTCATCGATGCTTTTCCCATGCGGCAGATTTCCTCGGTGCCCGACCCAGCATCCCTCTACGCAGAACTCATATCCATGATCTTGCGTCTGGCGCAATATGGACTCATCCATGGCGATTTCAACGAATTTAATATTCTGATTAAAGAAGATCCCAATCCCGAGTCCAACAAACCCGAAGATATAATCTTGACTCCCATCCTCATCGATTTTCCGCAAATGGTATCGATTGACCACATCAACGCAGAATACTACTTCGACCGCGATGTAAATTGCATCAAGCGATTCTTCGCACGCCGATTCCGGTATACCAGCGATGCAAAGGGCCCGCATTTCAAAGATGCAAGGAAACTGATTGGCATGGATGGTGTCAAGAGACTTGATGTATCTGTTGAAGCGTCCGGGTTTTCGAAGAAGATGGCCAAGGAGCTTGAGGCGTATATGAAGGAGGTGGGCGTCGATGGGGACGGTGATCCAAATGCTGCTCGGGGCGACGAGGACTCTGATGAGGATGGTGAGGATGACGAGGATGATGATGAGCAGCATTCAGATGGCCCCGAAGCCGCTCCGAAGAACATCAATGGATCAGTCATTGTAGATGAAGCTGCCGGTGACGATGTTTCGTTAGCGACGCTACAGCTTAAAGACAAGACTTGAGTCTTTGGCTTTTGTATGCAACACATCACAGATTGACAGAGCACTTCGTGTCATAATGACTTTCAGGTGGATGGGCCATTTGAGCATTGGGCCATGTATATGAAGTTCTTCAGTGCCGTAACTAGGGGCTTTCTGTCCGAGATGTAACGAGAATGTCTCAAGTTGAACATGCAATTTTGCAAGTATCGGATCGAGGAACTACATCGTTTGAGAATCCTAGGAGTAGACTTGCGGGTGTTCAGTGTATAGAGGGAGGATTTGCAAATGCTTGATCAAGGAGCGGTGAGCGAATCACAGCAAATTCAGGAAGAATGCGAGGTTTTGAGGGTTAAGCTCTTCATTCATGCTATAAACAGGTCTATCAAAAGGCCGTGAGCGTACTAGTAGTGTGCAAAGACACAAGAGCAAAGAAGGAAATTTTTACAATGAAAGCCCAATACTTTTTAGAATCCGTCCACCAATGTTTTTGACATAATGTGATGTTCCATGCCATGAATGTCAATATGCCACACCTTGAAAATACTTTTGTATGTCCCACCGCTGTACCAGGTAGCAAGACTCGAAATATGTTGTCGGTACGAGTGCGAAACATAGCGCGCTATGTAACAGGTATGTATGTCTGCTAATCGGGTACGTGTATGATTAGGGTATTAAGCCGTGAGGGGCGTTGCAGCGTATGACCGCGTAATGACAGGAACACAGGTAACGTGTCGTCCTATAATAAGAAAATGCATAACAAAGACCGCCGATGAAAGATGTAGAGAAGAGGCACGGTATAGACTCTCAACTCGAAGGTTCAAGACTTGCGAGCAGATGGAGAGGCAACTGATCCACCATGGGCGACGGCAGGAGCGTCTTGGTGGACAGTGACACCTTCATCAGTAGAGCCATCGTCCGAAACCGTTGGAGTAGGGCCCGGGACCGTGCTACTACTTCATCAGTACTTGTTGTAAGGACTTTGATATATGTACAGTGGATCATACATCTCCTTGGATTTGTTCGTCTCAGGCTCAGTCTTCACCTGGCGATCAACATCCTTGAAGAAGGGAATGGCGTCAAGCAAGCTGCAATGATGATCAGTACAAAGGCCGCCATTGAAAATGCGAGTTTCTTACCTGGCAGAATTCTCTCGCTTCCAAGAACTGCTGCTAGTAGCACGAGATGCGGTGGGAAGATGTCGGGTAATTTGAGAGGCTCGAGGAATGAGAGTATTTGGCATTTGGGGAGAAAGAGCAAGCATGTCAGCAGGAGCGCCGTATGCACCGACATTGTACTCGCTAGTTCGAAACTGGCGGCGCTCTGTGGTGATGCGCTTAAGATCCTTTTGGGCAGGGGTATCGGCATAGCGGACTTGAAGAAGAAGGCCCTCTTCGCCGATGGGTTGACCATGGAAGTGCTCGATGATCTCCTCGCACACATCACGGCTCTCAAATCTAGGGAAGAAGGTCAGTTGACATTTATTAAGTCCGCTACAGATGGGCTTACCTAGCAAAACCAACACCACGGCTGTTGTTGTTGACATCCCGGAGGATTCTGCTGGAACTGACTTTGTAGTCTTTGAAGATGGCAGCAAGTTCCTGAATATAATTAGATATGATGCAGAAGGACATGTGCAATGAAACTTACAGCTTCGGTGATATTCTTTGGGAGGTTCGAAACATAGAGATTAGTGGAGTTGTCGTCACCCTCAGCCTTCAAACGAGAATTGAAAGACTCCTGTGAGAGGTTAGGGAAGCTCGCTCTCGAAGTGAGAGGGTGACTGACCCTAGCAAAACCAACTTCATACCCCATCTTGTAAAAGCCTCTGATGCAGAGCTCTGACTCACGGGTAGTAAAGTATTTCGCGAAACCGAACCTGTGTGTTGTTAGAGCTGCATTTTAGGATAGAGAGAAGAATGAAGTTACTCACCCCTTGCAAGCGCCAGTAGAAGTATCAATGATGGCCTTTGAGGTTTCAACCTTTCCAAAGCGACCAGCGTATGCAGCAAGCATCTGATCATCTGTATTTGGGTGGAGACCACGGATGTAGACATTGCGGTTGCCTGGCGTTCCGTTGGACAAGCTCTGATCGAGAGTTCTCATGTTCTCACGAGGAGTGAAAACGGCTGGAACAGCCCGGGGAATGGCCGGGTGCTGCATCAGCAATGCATCAAGGTCGATGTTGATCGGGATAGTCTTATAAGGAGCAAGACCTTTCTGGTCAGTGTGGGCAGGAATTTGCTGTGGTGATGGGGTAGAGCCGAAAGGAGATCGGTCAATTGCAGCAATGTGTGTACCCTGCTCACGCTGAGAGATTGAGCCGTAGTAAGGGGTGCTGGGCGCCGACTCATTGGTTGAATAGGAACCACGGCGATTTTCAAGGCCAGGAACGTCCTTGTGCAGTGAATCTGAGCGGTCGGTGTAGTAGCCAGCACGAGCCGAAGGGTAGCCCGACAGCAATGGATAACCCGGAACATAGCCAGGATAAGGAGCTTGGGGATAGTATGGCAAAGCGGTGGGATAGCCGGTATAAGCGGTGTCTGGCATCTGGGCTTGAGGCACGGTCTGAGCAGAATACATGCTAGCAGGCGCGATCACGTATTGACCATCCGGGGTGAGGTAATACTGAAACTGGGATCCAGGCGGGAGCTGAGTGCTTCCCATCGTAGAGGCACCAGATGCCATGTTGGCACCTTGGATGGCAAGACCATTGAATTGGTTCATCATGGCAGCCATTGGGTTGCTCTCATTCTGGGTAGAACTCTGGGCCAATGAAGAGGTTTGACCCTGAGTGTCGCGCTGGGTTTGTGATTGTGGCTGGGTGTACATGTTGAATACGGAACGAGCGCGGGAGTTCTCAGCGGCCAAAGTCTCTAGTGCCTGATGGTAAGACATGGGAATCTGGACAGTATCTGTCAGTTATGCAGCGATTGGTTGATGGTGAAGGATGTTGCAGTAGTTGCGGGTAAGCAGCTCGTTGTAGAGTACAAGAAAATAGTAGATCGGAAGTGCAATGCAAACGATGAGAGAAGACAGGGCGATAAATATAAAGCAAGAATGGCAACTGGGGCCGTTTGATGGCATGTGTGAAAGAAACGCAAGGCGGTAGCTGGCGAAGAAAAAAAAATGGGAAGATGCAAACTTACAGTCACAGTGTCTGACACAAGAGCGTGGTTCTTGAGACTCCTACAAGGAAATGGGCTGCAGGATCAGGACCAGAATCAGCGATGCGTTCTCAGGATGGTGGGGGCGGATTTGCAAACCTTTGCAAGAAGAATTGGCAAGATAGGAGCTCTGAGTTGAGTCAAGAAGCGCGTGCTGAAAGTACAAGCAGGGCTGCTTCGACAGGACGAGAAGAACAAGACAGGAATCTTAGAATGATCAGGGTAGCGAGTGGAGTTCTAGAAGATAGGTAGAAAGCTATCAAGCCAGATGGGTTGTTATGAAGAGTTTGGGAAGGATTGGTGTTTGTTGATCGAAGTTGGTGGTGGAGGAAGAA
>QGMG01000831.1:0-17424 GCA_007825325.1 Lachnellula cervina | reverse complement strand
AATCTCTACTATAAATAGATTAAGGCTAGAATAAAAGAATTTATTCTTAAATATTTACTTCTTAAGCTTATCTTCTAGCTATAGTTAAGGTGTTTCCTCTAATAAAACCTAATTCAAATGTTCTAAAATCAGCTTTCTATTCTTAGGAATATAAATGCTATAGCCTTATAAGAAATCCCTAAATTTTAATACAATCTTACTATCTCTCTTCTTAAAAATCTTATTATTCTATTTATTAAAATTAACTCGAAATCTCTTCTAAAGCTTCTTATCTATATAATCTAATCTCTAGAATTATATTTAATTAAAGAGAATCTATCTATTAACTATTAGCTTAGTAATCTTATTAGAATAGTCTAAATTAGATAATTTCTACTACTAGTTATAATTAATCTTATTAGTCTATTTTAAGAGGATTTGTATAATAGAAATAAATTTAGAGTTATTAGAATGCTTTTATTTTTAGTCTTATATAGAAGGTTTTACTAGTTCCTCTAAACCCCTTAGAGAAAGCTTTACTAGTTGCCTTATTAGCTATTTTAGAAGTCTCGAGATAGTAATCTTAAAAGCTTTTATAATAGATTTTACTAATTCGAAGTAAATATAAAGTTATTAATTTTTTGATATTATTACTTATATATTATTAAAAGAAGCAGTACTTAGTTAAAAGGTATAAGAGCATTTTTATTATCTTTTACTATCTTCTTATAATAGAGGCTAAGGCTTTATAAACGCGATTATTCTATATAATTTAATACTATTTAGGTTATCTCTTATATTAGAACTATTTAAATCGAAGACCTAATAGCTATTTAAGTTGTTTCTTATATTAGAACTATTAGAATCACTATCTTTCTCTTTAGTATAAAGTATAATTCTTATTATCTCTTATAATAAGACTATTAGAATTATATAGATACTCTTGTCTTATATTAGTAAATTTGTTCTTCTTGCTGCCTCTTTTATATATTAATACCTAGCTTCTTTATAGTCCTTTCCTATAAAAGTAACTATTAATTAGTATTAGTATTATAGAATAATCACTATCTCTCTCATTTATATATACTAGGTAGCATTAAATGACTCCTATTAGTAGTTTCATTAATGTATAAGAGGGAGGTTCTAACTACGCTATAGAAGCTAGAAGAATAAGCCTTCTAGCTTAGTTAGTAATAACTTAGCCTGTATAAGGTCACATGACCATTGCGCGCGGCAGCATTGTCCCCTTATAACAATTGTCCCGACAGATACATTGGATGAATATGTTCGAAGTATGCTGTAAATCTGATTAGAGATGGCTATAATTATATAAAGTTTTTTTTACACCTAACATAGCCCTGAGCTTCTTGAGCTGGAACTGGCAAGTGGCCAGTCGTGTCTAGACGCGCTTCATTGAAAGAAGTTTTGTTAGCGTTTCGGCGAGCCTGTGTATGTGTCCGCATTCTTTCAATCATATCATACAAGCCATTATGTCCTAACCGCTTCGATATAGTCTGCAGCCTAGATTCCGAGAAAACTGCAAGACTAGAACTTGCAACTTTTGATTGTTAGAGAAACACTTGTTAAGCTATGCAACTATCATTAGCTTACTATAGCTGTCCAGTGCCTATTAGATTCCGAATTAGCATTTGTCTTTCAATTATCAACTTGTTGGTTGCTTGTGCTGCTGTGGCCCACGTGCCTTATAAGTGTATTTCTTACATCTTCTTGTCTACCAGGGAAGCGCCGATGTCGTAGTATATGATCAATATTAAATGGGGCTGGCTGCTGAGCAGCGACATTAGTTGTTACGGCGCTAGTGGCGTAGCGATTTACTGCGGGTTGTTGTAGAGTGCTTTCGTCTCGAGATCCGACACTTCTATCATGGTGATAATTGTCTATCCAGAGCCATATCAAAACCCAATACTTAAGCCGATGCTTGCTTACCTAAATCTGCGCTTTGCTCTCTGTAAGTATTTCGATTGCGTCTACTGTTGCCAAAATGGCAGTCTTCACGCCTGCGCTTTCGCGACACCAGCGAGTAAGTGTATGAAGACCTGTAAGCGTTTTCAACACATTACCAAACAGTTGGTACACTTCTCATCAGCCGGTCGAGCTTCTGCGCAGGGGCTAGCTTAGTTTCACTTTGTATGAATTGGAGCAGGTCTCAATACTTACTGGAGCAGCGAACCTTCCGAGAGTTATAATGCTTACACGCTATAGCGCACTTAATAGTCTCCATCTTTTTCTCGGGATTTCCAGTCATGGTAATCGGAAAGGAGGAGGAATTAAGATACTCAGAGGAATATTTAAGGGGACACCGAGCTATACCGAAGCAAATACCGAACCCCGAGATCAATAACTCGGCAACTAGCGTACTGCGCAGCCGAGAAACGTGTCATTGCCGAGCCTTATAACAGCACCGAGGTCAAAGGTACGTACTATAGATGCAAACAACACGCCACTCTAAGTTTCAGACGAAACTATCTACCTCAGCCTCGTCACAATCATACCACTTCTCTTGTTCAAAATGCACCAGGCTGATCAACGTAAAATGGCGTTCGCTACGGCTGCATGCTGTGGCACTTTTTCCAATCCATCATCATACATCCATCATAGGACAGCATACAAGTTCATAGCCCGCAATATTCTAGCTGCTACTATTTAACATGCAAGCCTTCCGCACAGCTCGAGTTCTTTCGAGAGGCCATGTTTTTAGGTCACCAGCGCGTCAAGCATTATACTCAACAATGAAGGCACTTGTATACAAATCAGTCGGTGAAGTCAAGCTCGAGGAGCGGCCCAAACCAAGAATCTCTAACCCCACGGATGCTATTATCAAGCTCACCAAATCGACAATCTGCGGTACAGATCTAGGAATCCAAAAGGGCAAAGTAGCGACCTGTACTACTGGAACTATTCTAGGCCATGAGGGAGTGGGCATAGTTGAAGAGACAGGAGACGCAGTTCGCGGATTCAAGAAAGGAGAGCATGTCTTGATCTCATGTATATGCTCTTGTGCAACTTGCGAATACTGTCGTAAAGGGATGTATTCCCACTGCACGACCGGAGGTAAATTTCTCGTTATTCTCTAGCTAAACGGCCCGACTGACAGAACCAGGCTGGATCTTAGGAAACACCATTGATGGCACGCAAGCAGAATACGTCCGAATTCCTCACGCCGATTCCTCCTTATACCCAATTCCTGCAGGTGCAGACGAGTCTGCACTGGTTATGCTGAGTGATATCTTCCCAACTGGTCTCGAGTGCGGAGTTCTGAACGGCAAGGTTCAGCCGGGAAGCACAGTTGTGATTGTAGGTGCTGGCCCCATCGGACTTGCTGCCATGATCACAGCGCAACTGTATTCTCCATCAACAATCATCATGGTGGATCAGGATGCCAATCGTCTCAAGGTTGCAAAATCATTGGGAGCTCACCATGGAATTATAAGTGACGGAAACGTAGAGGACGCAGTCAAGGGGCTCACAGATGGAAAGGGCTGCGACACAGTCATTGAAGCTGTTGGTGTTCCGGCAACTTTTGAGCTTTGTCAAAAGCTAGTTGCTCCGGGGGGTGTCATTGCCAATGTCGGCGTGCATGGGACGAAAGTTGATCTGCATCTGGAGAGTCTATGGACTCAGAATATCTCCATTACAACTCGTCTCGTTGACACTGTTACTACGCCAATGCTACTGAAGCTTGCACTTGCAGGAAAGCTGGATCCGTCGAAGCTCATCACCCACAAGTTTGCTTTCAAGGAAATGGAGGCAGCATATGAGACTTTTGGTGCAGCTTCTAAGCATAATGCTTTGAAAGTTTTGATCGAATTCGATTAGAGCTGAAGGCAATCCTTTTCTACAAAATTCTCGGCGCTTGGTTAGAGGAAAAGTGAAGCCAATGTTTTGGTCATACAATATACTACATTCTTGCAATCTCTTTTACTTACCCCTACCACTCTCCTCCCAAAGCTTCTTCTTCTCCTCATCACTCATCCCCTCCTTCACTCCCCTCAATTTCAAAGCCTGTAACAGAATCCATTCCTTACTACTCATTTCCTCCTCCTTCTCCCCCTCTTTCAATTCAGGGATTACATCACTGCCTTCCAATCTTTTCAACATAACCCCGTCTCCAGGCCGCGCAAAATACACCACACTATACCTAGTCTCCTTCCCTTGGATACCGGGAGGAGCAACCACGCGATGTATGTTGCTCCTCAGCAGCCCATTGGTGAATTTCACCATCGCGTCCCCTAAATTAACGATACAGTGGCCTGGGAGCGGTTTCACGTATGTCCATTGCGGTTCCTGGCCCGCGGGAGTAAGGGATGGTGGGGGCAGGATTTGAAGCCCTCCCAGGCGGTTGAAGAGGATGGTGATGCTGCCGAAGTCCGTGTGTTTTCCTAATGCGGTGCGCAGGTCTGACTCTGGCTGGGGAGGGGATTTTATGAGGCGGACTTGGTCGCCGGAGTGAGAGCGAAGGTCGTGGAGGTTTTGAAGTGTGTTGGGCGGGAGATTCAGATGGTGTTTAGGTGCGAGAGGATGAGTATTACGATGGAATGTGCGCTACGCATATATGATTTGATGAGGTCCTCATTCTTGTAGAGGAGTTGGGGGTGCTCAAATGGTGTCTCGGAGATGCCTAGGAAGTCGTCTTTGGGAATCTTTCTGCTGTCAGCACTCTTGACTTTCGTAAGGCCAGGAACTTGAGTAGTCATTCATACATTGTAGAACTCATTTCGGTCCAGATTACCCTTCTCATCTACAATTGAAGTCCCGCTTCCTTTATATCCCATATAGCTCCCGCGGCTTTTATAATCAAACTTGCTTAATTCATCCCTTCCCAAATCATAAAATTTCGGTGCTAGCTCAAAGACCTGATCAGCCTCTTTGAGAAGCTTCTCCCCCTCGACATCGCCTCTTACATCTAGATAGAAGAAGCCGAGATCCTGTGAGGACTGAAATAGACGTGCGGATTCAGCGGGGTCCGAGCGAAGTGTTGAAAGTGAGAGTCGATACAGGGGGGCTGTAGGGATATCTAAGGGAAAAGGCGGTATATTGGGGAAAGCAAGCGTTTCCAGAAGGCTGGTCTGGGTGATTGTCTCACTTGCCATGTTGATTTATTGGAGTCGCAGGATGAGAGGCTGGGAATTTGGAGAGAACGAGGGGTAAGTAGGGACGAGGATGAGTGCCCCACATTGACCCCGCCTATTGAACTCGGGAAGACGGTAAAGTCCCAAGTACAGCCGGACTTATTCTCAGGAGGCAGCATGAGATCCGAGGCATAGATTGTATGACACCGTCAGTCAGCTTTCCAACCTTGTTCGGCACGTCTTGCTTCTGTTGAGAAGTCAAAAGGCATCAGTCGTGGAATTCCTAGCCATTCCATTAGCTCGATTTCCTAGAAGTGAGACGTCGACTTACAATTTCAATGCTTGTACAAGCACCTGTGCCTCCCTCCTCGGTGCTCTCATCAAATTTCCGAGTTTTTGCTTCCTTAAAAAGTATAGTTCAACGGATCATCATTTGATAGCTTTCTGGCTCTCTCCGACGAGACGAAATATTATCACGCTGTACGCGGATACTGCCGCATTAAAAGACTTGTTCCACGCGTTGTTACCTCTGAAATATCCCGGCAAAGAACAGAGTGAGGGTAAATGCTCTGTTACCGGCCACGTTATTGTACAACACTGGTGACTTGGCCACACAAATTGTCCGGGGCAGTGACACTGGCTGCAAGTGCAATGTGTTCTGGCGACAGTAGATTCATTCAGAAATGTGTGCTTTGGAAATTGTCAAATCGACGAAAGTGAGGCGGGTTAGCTTATGTGAAGCTGTTACGCTCAAAAAAGAAAGCAAGCCTAAAAAGAACACTTGCTCTAGTTTTGCTATATTACCCACAGGGCTTGGAATCGTGAAAGCACGCCTTTAAGGCAACATAAATTCTATGGATGACAAGAGACTGTCAGACTATTGTGGCTTGGAAAGACTGCCAAGTTTGTCCTGGTATCTAGGATACATCGAAGCGCGACGCGTTTGAAACGTATATATACTTTTTTTTTTACGATCACGTGTTCCATCGCCAGACTACACCCACCATACCTGAGTAGGTATGACTTCCTGGCTGTTGGGGAACTGTTTAGTATTGTCAAAAAAAATGTATCGGATTAATCACGGGTATATCAGTATCCTAGAGTTCGGAGCAAGATACCAAACCTAATATACACAAATGAATCATTCTTCTCTAGTTTCAGATAGAGGCATAATAGCACGACGGAAAATTGTGCCAAAGCTTCTCTGTTTAACCATCTACGCTATTCCTGTCTCTTTGAATCACTCTTTCAGTCGCTTTTTGTGGCGGATTATTATTTCGAGGTCACAGAGAAGAGAGAAGTTGCGTTGCGTTGTTGCCCCGCATCGCTTGGCACTCGCTAGCTTTATTTCGACCTTCCCCTTTTCTACTCAATCCGCGGTTCGCTGTCTATCCTCTTACCGGTCTTCTCATGTCGTGTCGTGTACTCGTATTCAAGATGCAATGCACCCCCAGCGGGGAATGGCAAGCTCGCCATCACGCGATATATGGAGGTAGGGCAACGAGGGCAAACATGGCAGGAGCATTGCACATTGCTGTTGCCATGCAGATTGATTGACTTGCCTATTCGAGACGCACGGCAATCAACTCGACCGCAGATCTCTGGCAGGCTCCAGATACCAGCCCAATGCCGGCAGCTCCTCCACAATCCCCTTCAGACGCCCAATCAATCGCCCCAATCGATAACCTTAATGTATTAGCCTACGGCTGTGAGCGGGAAAGATACCTCGTAGGGAAGCTGCGAGGCATGTTGTGATCGGCAACTTTAAGCAGGACCTCGAGGGGTTCAACATCAAAGGATCTAGCGGCAGGTACAGCAGGTACTGGTATAGTTGATTTGTCTGGTTGGATCTCGACTATTCGTATATAAATGAAGAACCCCTCACTTCATGACTTTCACCCAGTCTTCTCCACTCTTTTTCTCCTCCCCCGGCACAATTAATCATGGTTTCCTTCAAGAGCTTTCTCGCTGTTCTTGCTGTATCAAGCTCCTGTCTCGCATCCCCATTGACCAGCTCAGCTCGCAGAGATGGGAACTTCAAGGGCAGCGTTGTTGAGAGTCTTTCTGGGCCTCCACTTGGATGGGCCAAAGATGAAAGTCTAAAGTTGAACAAAGAGGATATGAAGATCTCTCTGAGGATCCACCTGGTGCAGCAAGATATGGATAAATTCCACGAGTTGGCCATAAATGTATGAAACCCTACTCTCCGACTCGCAAGATTCGGTATTCGAACGGAGCTTTCCTTCCCATGTGTGTTTCGAATTGTATTGCAATATTCTGACTAGACTCCAGATTGCTACGCCAGGTCATGACCTGTACGGAAGTCATTTGTCCCAACATGTGATCGATGCTATGATTGCGCCCAAGGATGAATCCAAAGATCTCGTCATGCAATGGCTCGAGAGCGAAGGAATGAGCGATGAGGCAAGCTTGTCACCACGATTGGACTCTGTCTTGATCCAGACCACTGTCGACAAGATTGAAAAACTGTTGAACGCAGAATACAGCGCATTTAGTAAGATGAAATGAGCTGATGGCCTTTTCCTCCTGATTTCTAACTATGAAACAGTTCACGCCACGACTGGAGACGGAGTTCTTAGGACTCTTGAATACAGCCTCCCTGATGTCCTTAAGGGTCACGTAGATATGGTTCAGCCAACAACTTTCTTTGGTCTCCGAGCCCTAAAATCTACAATTTCAGCGAAGCGCCCCTTAACTCAGGAGCAACTGGTCCAATTAAATAACACTGAGCCCGTATCAGACGTATCAGCAGTGACAGGCTGCAGTGGAGGCCAAATTACACCAAAGTGCCTCGCTAATCTATACAACTTGCATCTTCCACATCCACTCAGACCACTGGCAAATTCGGAATTGCAGGATTCCTCGAAGAGTATGCTATCAAGTCCGATCTCTCAACCTTCTTGGACAGCTATGCGGTATTTGATAACGAAGCTACGTCCTTTACTTGCACAGCAGTCAACGGCGGATCCTGCTCCTCTTCAACTCCTGGAGACGAAGCAAATCTTGATGTTCAGTACGGACGAGCCATTGCAAAGAGTATCCCCATCACGTTTTACAGTGTAGGGGGGTTAGGAGAGTGGGTCGGCAGCGGAACCAACACCAACGAGCCCTACCAGGAGTTCCTCACCTATCTCCTTGACCTCACGGACGCCAATCTCCCGAATACGCTATCCATATCCTACGGCGACGACGAAGCCACAGTCCCAGACTCATACGCTACCAATGCCTGCAACCTTTTCTCCCAGCTCGGCGCGCGTGGTGTTTCCATTCTCGTTGCAGCAGGCGACAGTGGAGTTGGAGATACCTGCACCGTAGGCGGAACTAAACAGTTTCAAACTTCCTTCCCCGCGTCGTGTCCCTTTGTAACCACTGTTGGAGGTACCACAGGAACCAGTACCGAGGGCGCCTGGACCGATGGCGGTGGCGGCTTCTCCAACCTATTCGCTCAGCCCAGCTACCAGGCGTCAGCAGTGAGCAGCTGGTTGTCGACCGACACCACCCACACAAGCTTTTCCAAGTACTTCAACTCATCCGGACGTGCCTATCCCGACGTGGCTGCCCAAGCTACAGATTTCATCATTGTAGTTGGGGGCGAGTCAGAAGCTGTCGATGGAACGAGTTGCGCCACACCAACGTTCGCAGGTGTTGTGCAGCTGTTGAACAGCGCCAGGATTGCGAGTGGCAAGGCGGGTCTTGGGTTCTTGAACCCGTGGCTGTATGGAAATGCTACCAGTGGGTTGAAAGATATCAGCTCGGGGAAGATCACAGGGTGTAGCGGGGTCATCACCAGTGCTGGGTTTAATGCTGTTACAGTAAGTTTTCCTACCGTGGGCTCCAGTCTGGACGTTTTACTAATGTTTTGTAGGGATGGGATCCTGCAACTGGTCTTGGGACTCCGAACTACGGCAAACTTCTTACTATCGCGCAAGCTACCACATAAAGCCCCTCTATTGAATTGGTGGATAAATAATTAGGCGCATCAATGTATAAAGCTCCTGGAACAGTTTGATCATCCTCTATGACCTCGTCACCTTCCTTCCCCTGGTATTTCAATGTCGATAGACAATAACGTTGAGGCGCAAAGTTGCAATGCATTCCTAATTTTGACGATTACGCACTCCTGGCTTTGCCAGGTCATCACTCGACCAAATTCTGAGATGTGGGCGACATGAAACTCTCATTCATCTATCCAACGATTATCTAACGTTTTAGTCCATCATTGCCCATGCAAGTGCAACACAACTCCTCTCATGTTAGTTTGGTGTTGTAAGTAGTCTCCAGATTGTGCTAGGCTCATGGGACATGCGGATTGCCGAAAAGGAATCCTCCATTACTTCCAACCCCTAACGGGTTCAGTCAGATATCCATAAGATCATCAAAGTTGTCGGGATTGTAGACACTTTCAATCGAACCCGAAGTCCTGGGTCGTTTCCTCGCATAAACCACCTCGTCGTCTTGGTGCTCCCGCTTTATTGCCAGAAATAACTCCTCTTCAATCGAACTAGACCGCATCCAACTAGTACTTCCTTTGCTTCCTTCAAAATCATTGCAAGAGTCGTCGTCATATTCTCGCTTGATTCGTACTCGCGGGGTGCGTTCCTTTACAAAAAGCCTCATTAGCCAAGATCATTAGGTGTCAAGGTTATAGTTACCTCGAGTGCATGTGCGGTGTAGTCAGCATCCAAATTCTCTTGCTTAATAGAATGTTCCAATTCATCCGGCATCCACAACGGCGAGTGCACTATCCTTCTTTCCGATCTCCATCGGAGGCTTTGGGCGAATCGACGTCTCAGGTCATCTATGACATGCCCGGGTTAGGAACTCGAAATTATGCTGGTAGTGAGCTAGACTGCTTACCTCCCGACCTGTACTTGAAATGAAATACCCCCAGTGGGGAAGACTCCAATAGAGGAGCGTGCCAGAATGTGACAGGTTCAGACATCGGACGGGGCGTGCCAAGTCTGTATGTGTCATTCTCAGTGAGAAATGTGGGATCCGAAAGGGCAAATGAAAACATACAGGATGACTTGAGGCGTTGCATGCCCCTTTAGAGCTGCAAATGCATGTTGAACATACAAATCTGGAATGTCTTCCAGAGCGACTCTTTTCCCCTCACCGCGCCGCTGTACTTCCACAGTTATCTTGCCCGTTCCGTTAGACATGGCTTCCCTAGAAAATTTCAAAGGCCGGACCTGTCCATGTCCTGAAGCAAGGTTGCCCATTTCTGGTCCTTCAACAAGCAGTTCCCATTCGGTCACTTTGCCTCGCTTTGACTGTAGGCAACACTTGGATGCCACCTTGACGCCATCGACGAATATATTGAAGCCAAGTGTAGGACAATCGTGCTTGTACTCGGATTTAATCGCGAGGGATATGTTGAACTCTTCATTCGCCACAGCCGAGATGTACTTGGTGACATTATTCGAAGCGCTGTTGGAATTTGCATTGGTAGGGACTTCGTATTCGATGATGGGTTGATTGCGGCTCCGGATTTTCACATGTATATCTTCAAGGCCGTCAATGACCGCCATGTTGTCGGAGTGGGGAGATTGTGCGGAATCGGTTGAAATACACAATGGTAGGAAATATTTTAAAATCTATGGAGGTCGAGGTCAACGTCGAGGTTAAGGTTGAGATTGCCCCACAAAATATCTTGGTCGCAACGCGTGTGAATTCGGGAAGGCGCGACCAACTTCACCATAAGAATGAATATTTCCTGTAGAACATCAGGAATCCATCGATAACACTAAATTATCAGATGAAATTATGATGTTTTTGCCCAAACGTATTGAATGAATGTTAATCTAGTAAAAGATACAGGTAATTACATCGCTAGCCACTTCGTCAACCCCCCTTTCTTCCTCGCTTAACTGCTATTTCAACTTTACAGGAATCGCCAGAAAGTTTAGCAAGTCGGACTCAATGCCGTAATGTAGCCAAAACACAATTCTCGTGGCAGTCCAACGCGCTATAACCTTACAAAAACAATAGTATTACTCAAGCCTATAATACAAACCCCGAAACTTCAAGAGAATTGCCTGTAAGCCACCATATTGCCACCCCATCCTCCTGGATTGTTCAGCTCGGCAGGGTTACTTTGCCCATCTAGAAATAGAATATCCGCGCTCTTCGTACCAGTACCATACCAATATAATTCCCCGGGCGTTCCACTGACACGATTCATATTTACTTGACAATTCCCACTGCACTGATCTGAATAGTCTCCCGTCCAAGGGCCATTGAAGAATGCCCAGGATGCACTATTAAAGAGGTACAAACTATTACCCCCGTTAATGTTGACCGACACAGAAGTTCGACACCGCCCATCTCCACCACCGCACCAGCTGAAGTCAGGATCCCCATAAGTATTTTTGGCAATCCACGGCGCAGGGGCTAGAAGTGTAGCGCCATCACCTTGCATATACGGTGATTCAGTCTGTAACAGACCGGCAAACACATTTGTTGCGGTGTTGAAGTTATAGTTGTAAAGCCAGTTGTGCTCAGATCCTGTGCCAACCAGCCAAGTAGCCTTGGTGGCTTCACATAGCAAACCTCGCCCTGTTGATATCACGGTATATCCAGATCCACCGTCAAGATTGTGGTCAGCCGTCCAGATCCATATATTTTGCAAGTAGGCGGAGGAGGTGGATGTAAGGTGTACGCCGAGGAATGCTGCCATGCATGAGCTTGTGTCCTGAGCCGTGCAGACGTTTCGAATAGTGGTCTCCGCAGTACCGCCAATGGTGATCGGTGTGTTCCAAATTCCGACGTCACCTGGGGATGCACCAGCTATGTTGATTTGTAGAATAATGGCCCCGGGAAGTGGCTCTGCGACACTAAATCGCATATCAGAGATATGTGCTACACCGATATCACCCGAGTTGCCGACTTTCACCACTGGCTGTGGGCTGTCAACATTTTTGAACGTAGAGCCAGCGCCTGAAAGAGAGGTAATCAGTCTTAGTCTTGGAAATATTGATGAAAATGATACACATACCTGAAATAACAGCCCACGCTTCACCCACAAGCCGGGAGCCTGCCGGCACGAAGAGAGTACTTTTGACGACATAGACTCCGTATGGAAAATAGCTATCAAATAACGGTCAATATGAGATAATATTTCATAGAGAAGTTGAGACTTACGCTATCTTGCAATTTGCTGCAGCCTGGGCCAGAATAGCATTCAGAGATGCAGAGTCGTCAGTTGCACCATCTCCATTAACCGGATATCCACTGACGGACTTGACATTGACGAATTGATCGAGAGCATAGTCAGCATATGTAGGAGCATCTGCCGTGAAGAAATTGCCGCTTGAATCCAACAAAGATGAGGATCTAGTAGTAGTGTACGAAGTCCCGGATTGAAAGCCTCCCGGAACCGCATTCCCCCACACCCACGTGTCGACAGAATTGGTCGCTGCAAGCCTTGTCTGTCCCGCAGAATTCACAGCGATTGGATTGGAGTTGTCATGCTTGAGGGTTTGAATCGTAATTTGGTTATTACGTCCTCCAGACGTGCTTGACTCCGTGAATTGAATGGTTGTCCCGGAATTGGTTGATGTGGAGTCCAGCAGAACTAGATTTCCGGCATTTCCAACTGTTAAATCCACTCCTAGTCCACAGGTATCGAAAGTGACGTTTTGTAGTAGGGAGGTCCAGCCTCCTGTTGAACCGTAAGCCGTCCTACAATCCTTGAAGTATATGTTTTTGAAATTGACCTGCTGATTGGAGTTTTGGATCCCGATTGCACCGCCAGTAATCTGGATGTCTGTTACGGCGATGGTGCTGCCACCTGACAGATTGATGCCAATGTGGCCTGCTGAGTTGGAAGGCATGTTGATTTTAACATTCCCTAAAACGCAACCTTGGGCTACCCCCCATTGAAGGGCCACGATGGATGTTGCACCATCAAGAGCAGTAGTACTATTTTTGGTAAGCTGACGAACCTGATATCAGGAATCTTGTGTTTTGGAACCTACTCAATGATAACGTTTCTCAAAGCAGTAAGAAAAGAAGTTTCAGGTTGGCCAGCAGCCGCTATCAACTTGTTAGGACCATCGTGCGCTTTTGATTTATAAATTATATAGACATACAATCATATCCATTAATCAGGGTGTCGCCTGAGAATCCTGCAGCTGCTTTCAGGATTGGTGGATCTTGGGGATCTCCCATAATAATAGTCCCGATTCTCAAGTCCAGTTGCGTGTTGAGCGTATACGTGCCCCCTGGAATGAAAACATGAGCGGGCTCTGCAGTCACGACGCCGGAGCTGTAGCGATTCCCGCCACGGCCATCTGTATTAAACGCGGATTGTATGGCTGCGGCTTGGTCGCCACTCCCATCATTTAGAGCGCCGTAATCAAGGACATTGCGCCATACAGGAAATGTGTAATAGTCGTTGATAAAAGGAGCATAGCCTCGAGCATCGCCTGTATGATCCATTTGTGCCATCCAATAAGATGAGGGACTGCTTGTTACGGGACCTGAACATGATGCAGCCGCAAACTTGTTGGCAAGAGTAATGTTCCTAGGCGCGTCTGGAATATCTGAAGGGACAACGGAGTCATTCAACCCTCCAGGTGGCCCAGCGGGGAAGATTCTACCCTAACGGTTAAATTATACTCATGATATATATTGTGTTTTAAGTCCCAAACTTACGGTTGAGACTTCCCTGTTGCATCAGGAGGAGTAGGAAAGTACGCTGAAGCAGGTGCAGTTGACGGAATCTCGTCCCGGATGTTGATGAATGCTCCAGTTGTAGCTGCAACCAGTGCCGCAATATAGAATGTTGAACGCATCTTGAAAAATTAGAGATTCACAACCTTGTTGAAAGTGAACACACATAGGATTAACCAGTACTTATGGTTCTAAGTATCCGGATACAGCACATGCTTCTGCTAATTACTCAGGCTCCTTGTGTGGATTCCGTGAGTCTCCTTCTAGAACGTCAAACACAAGGATTATCCGGGTAATAAGTTAACCCTAGCAATAAAAATGCTCAGCAACTTAGCTCAAAATTAAAAGATTCAGCACAACCGAAAACACATAAAAGATTACTGGGATGCTAGTATAACTTGAAAGTGAACAGGCTGCCATGCAATAGTCTATAGTAGGGAAGGTGACAGTTGTAGTACTTCTTAACAACCTTGTGTAAATGTAAGGCTATGCCGTCCATTAAAATAGTAGCGGCACGTTGAAGTCCCATGGGCGCATTATACCACCAGGATATAACAGCGAAAGCTTGCTCTATTTTATGTACCGAGCTATGTAGCAAAAGAGCGAGAAAGGTCAAGAACTACCAAACACCAGCCTTATTTCAGTTTGTCGAATCATCTAGCACATAATGGTTTATTCTGTTTGAATCTAGAACTTGAGAGTTATAGGAAGGTGTGACATGTCAATTATCGGCGTTAAGCTCAGACTAACGTTGCATTCTAAGGTAGTGTCATGTAACCTCATCACCTCAAAGATAATCAAGTACACCACAAGATTTCGAACCCCTCCGCACCATCAACTCTGTATATAATATTATGATTCGGAATACAAGCTTTGTGACTACGGACACTGTACGTAGGAAAATAAGTATCGTACTATATCTCTCAGAATCGTTGTAGTGGGGTGAAAAGGGGGAACTTCAAGCGAGAAACTAAGATATATTTGCTTTGGTGAAACAAAGATATCGAGCCGTGTATCACAAACATACTAGCCCTCTCTTCCTTTCGACTCGGCCCGATAATTCCCCTCGACGTCTGCATTAAACTCTCGACGCTTTCGGGCAGTAATTAGAGCAGTGCAGTGCCGCGGCTGGGAAATCGCATGTCAGCTAGTACTACATATTGGTAGTGGATATCTCTTGCATCCAACATCTGAAACTTTCACTTCTATAGGATAAGCAGAGGAGAAATAGAAGGTTCAAAGGCAGAATCCCGGAGCGGCAGATCTACACTACATTACTAAGAAATTTAAGCATATTTAGAGCCTGCGATGCGGATAAAGCCGCAGTAGTTCCCGGGTAGATTGGAAATCTTTCTATTTCTAGAACATATAAGATGTTAAAAGACACTAGAGCTACAATGCAATATCTCGTATAGTGCAAGAGCAACCAATCTACCTAAAACTTCTATCTCATAGTCAGTTTACTGATTCAATCCATACTGCAGAAGCTTACATTACAAGTCTTGACTCTTGATCACTGAAAGTCGGTGGCACTCCAGCATCTTCACAACCGCAATGGACCTTAAGAAGGACTGTGTCTTCAAAACATCGCAAAAAGATTTATTCAGCGGTGGCCTTCGCAGCACATTTCAGCACCTCCGTGGCAGCTTTCCCTTAATCGCTAGAACAACCATTCGGTTTCTAGTACGCGAGGTGCCTTTTTGTGGAGCAAACAAAGCAACTTCCAACACTCTAATGTCATATAACTGCTGGTATGGGCGGCATCGGTCCCTTATGCTTTGTGGAGGGCCTTGTCCTTCGAGGTTAAGCCATAAGTTGTCTGTAGGAGACTAGGAGTCCATGCTATAACATCCACCTCCGGCGCGGGGCTAACCCATGAACTCGCTATTCCCAGATTCCAGCCCCCTTCCAGCGCAGCGCCAAACTCAACGAGTAACCCAAATGCTATGACCAAGAATCTCCAGCTCAACATCCACATTTACTTCCCGCTCCTGTACGCCTTGAGAACCCGTTCGACTCCCAACCCCCGATCCCTCTTTCGCCCGCGACTCTTCTCCTGTGTTCGCAGGATAGTTCATGTGAAGGTAGCTATAGGCGCCGGCGCAGAAAACCAGAAAGAAGACGAAACCATATTTGACTTTCGCCAGGTCCATCTGAAGCGCAGACGGCTCAAGATCAAGATCGAGATTGTCGAAGGAGTCCTCTTGTGGGTATGGGGTTTCCGCGCCTTCTTTCTCGCCGTACTCTGGCACAGGACGAGAGATTTGATGGGTTTGACGTGATGGGATCTCGAGGTGCTTTTGTGCGTGGGGGACCCGTCGGAGATGACGAGTTTGAGACGTGTAGGCTTTTAGAAGTTCTGGGGATAGATGACTAGGCAGGTTCTTGTTTTGGTTTTGCTGAACAAGTCCCTGTCTGGTCTGTTGTGGGAACGAGCGAATATTGAGAAGTTGCCTGGGTCGTTGGAGCCATAGCGGCCGAAGTATTCTACTGATAGCCGAAGGCATTGTTTCGGATGAGTGCACGAAGTATATATAGAGGCGATTATATGTCTGGTCGATGCAGTGGGCGTTGTATGTGAGTATCAGTTTTGATAATTCAGAGGAAAGGAAAATCGTGGTGAAAAGTGTTATAAAATTGGAGTGCGATCTATCGATTTAGGGCCCATTTGCCAGGTAGGCTGGTTTGAGGCCACAATAGGTACCCGACGACTTTTTTTACTTGATTAGAGGTCTTTTTGGGTTACTTCTTAGGTCAAAAGTTTGTGGCTCAGTGCCCACAGATCTTTAGACTGAAAGTCTGTGGGCTAAAATTATAAGTGTGGGCTTTGGCGGTTTTTTATTAGGAAATTATAAGTTAAAAGAACATAGATTATATTTGACTCTAATAATACCAAAGATACATAGAAACATTCTGTATGTGCATCTATAGACGCCTCTTTAAATTGAGATCCTATGACCCAAGTAGTAAGTAGCGAAAACCGGCTATAGACTAGAACAACCCGACTGTTTTGACTCCCAAAGAAGTGGATCAAACACGCCCTTAGGGCCCATTTACTAGGTATGTTAGTTTAAGAGCACTCGATAACTTCCTCACTCAATGAACTTGCAGTCTTCTAGCTTCCTTCTAGTCCCGTGAGCTGCAACTTGACACTTACTCTGAACGAGCAATCAAATAATATAAACCCTGTCACCTGTGGCGCTACAGAATCTCTGGGGCATTGAATATGGATTTCCTGCTGCCAGGCTAGTTTTTAACGTTTCGTCTAAAGCTGAGGAGAGAAGCAGATGGGCAAAACGTGGAGCATGAGTGGAACGCGGCAGGTGCACGTGGGAGCTCGAGAACTAGGCTTGGAAACCACACCGCGATGGTGGAATATAAGGGCAACGATGAATGGATTTAGATATTTGCTGTATAGTATGCCTAACCGATCCGTTTAAAATTCAAGGATTTGCTTCCGTCACCCTCTTCAACCCATCCCCATCCCCAACCCCATCCTCCAACCCAGCCTCCCCCCCTCCACCTTCTCCTTCCCTTTCCCTCTCCACCTCCCCCAACTCCTCTCCCTCTCCTCCCAATCCCCCATCTGCGCCAACAACCACTCCCACCTCCGATCCTCCCTTTCCAACACCCGAACCCCCCACCCCTGCACATCCTC
>QGMG01000830.1:0-17449 GCA_007825325.1 Lachnellula cervina | reverse complement strand
TACTGGGATCTTGGGTCCGGGAACGGGACGTACGATGCGGTTGCCAACGAGGCGCGGATCGCGGCCAAGGGGCCGCCCGTCCAGAGGGATACGACGATGCTGTATCGGTATGCGATGAGCACGACGAACGGGACGGATATGGGGTGGCGGGCTTGGAGGCTCCGGGTTTCGGAGCCGGGGGTCTGGATGGTGCATTGTCATATTTTGCAGCATATGCTGATGGGGATGCAGACCATCTGGGTCATGGGGAATGAGACGGAGGTGCTGGGGAAGGTGGGGGAGCCGGATGTGCAGGGTTATTTGCAGTATGGGGGTAGTGTGTATGGAAATGAGAATCGGTGGCCGAGCGTGGTGCATTTTACGGATTCTTGGGGTGATGAGCAGTAGATTTCCAAGACGGGGTTATTGGGAAGCTGCTGTTCTCTTCAGCTAGAGTTGCCGCAACGAGATGATCTTGTTTCTCGCCTTGATATCTTTGTGCCATCTCTATTATTATCCCTAAGCCTTTTCAGAACGCTCGTCACATCACGGCGGTCTTTCTTATCAAGTTATACCTACTTTCTCCAACAGCGGTTTCTGCAAATACACACCAAGCAAACTGGACACGCATTTGGCCGCTGGCAACGTTACTCCGTAGCGTTTATCTTCCAAGTCAGTTGAATATTTCTTCATGCCCTGCTTTTCATATCGGGTCCTTTGGTAAAGGTTATGTGTGGTTTATCTGTTCTTTTATCTTGAATGCAGGTAGCCGCTGGTATCATATGTATTATAATGCTTATTTTATATATAAAGTCCACTTGGATCTCTTAGCTAATTTAATAGAATAAGCTTACAAAGTTTTGATACTTACGCGGGTTACCTATGGATAAGGGGTGCCTTACCCTGACCCTGTGACAGTGAAGGCTATTGAAATATAGATATACGGCCAAGAACTTACTTACGTCGAGACAATCTCAAAATACCTTTCCTCTTCATATCAACCCGACATACCCCACCTCTCCAGCTGATCAGGCCGTGCCCGCCAGCCAGTCTTCCTCATAGCATGCCTCACACCAGAACTAACCCCACACTCCACATGCCACCCTACCTCCCTCCTCAACGACTCCTGCACCACAATCATACCATTCGCCCACGCCGGCCCATGCCCATTCCTCCCCCCCCCCATCCGCGGCTCCCACTTCCTCAAACACCCATCCTCGGCCCGCATACACGTATAGCACCGCAGAAACGCATGCACCATCTCGTGCAACAGCGTACAGATATGCCAACTCTCCACACTCCCCCTATACCCGCGCTCAGGCGGCAAGTCCACATTGATGCACACGCCCCGGCCCTCATGGTCATACCATCCATACGCGCTGGCGCCCTTCCCGGATCCATCGTGCAAGTGCACAAGAGTCACAGTGCGCCAGCGCTTGCCGATAGCGTTGAAAAAGAACGCCTGGTCGAAGAGCCCCATCCACTGGTTCAAAAGCTCCTGCAAAGCATCTTCGTCCCTGCATTCCGGAACCGGGCCGCGCAAGAGCGCTTTCTGGGCTGTGCTCACGCGCTCAGATATCGGTGATTGGTATTGCTGCCACAGTATGCGTGCGAGGTCTTTCCCGTAGTAGGTGTTGGCTCTAAGGGGGTTGCCGGCGTAATAGTCGTCGTCGATCTGTGGGTGCTTTCGGTTTCGGTACCCGCTCTGTTTGTGGAAATCGGGATGCGGAGCCATTACATAAATAGGTACTGTATCTTACCTACCGGTATGTTTCTTTCGAAGGGTTCTGGGTTCCAGCCCAGATATCGCAAGGAGCGAGTTCTACTTAAGGGTGTCGGGGCGTCTGTCACCAGTATATGAATCATAGTTTGCAATTTATGATTCATTTGACACCAGCTGCTTTGGCTTTGATTCCTTCGTCTTAGGAATGAGATGGGGCAAACACGCTGTAGAGACCTGTAGATTCAGCGTTGATGATATTTTGCAGTCGCTAAAGCCATTGTCCCTCTGACCTACCTTAGGCTGCCCCTAATCAGATCGCTAAACCCCCTTTCCCTGGATCTTCGCATTTAAGCTATTTAGCGAGTTACAGGGGACTTTTAGGACGACCACGCGGCCAATGAACCCATCACATTGGATGCCTGCCTAGCCTACGGAGCGTAGATGGCAAGTTAGCATTTCATCCACAACTTCACTTAACTCTTCTGTCTCGGTTTCATAACAAATCCATATAGAAATTATAAACCTACTCCACCTACCGCATTATCAACGAGTAAAGTCTCAGCATGACCCCGACCCTCACAGCCCAAGAAACCTTCCAATCCCCCACCAACCCATCCCACTCGATCCAATACACGCACCTAAACCGCGGCGCCCCCCACACCCTTCTCTTCTGCTATGGCGCAGGAGGCCAATCCATCGATATAAACCTCTACCAACACTTCATCAGCACCCACCCTTCCCTCTCACTCCTCTGCGTAGACCGCTGGACCCAACCATTTACATCCACGTCCACATCCCCAACCAGCACCACCTCTAATGACAAACCTCCAACTACCACCGGCCCAGCCCTCCTCTCCGAGCTAACCCGCATCACCATCGCCCTCCTCGGCACCCTAAAAATCCACACCTTCAGCATAGCAGCCCACTCAGCCGGCGCCTACCAAATGCTCCATCTCGCCCAGACATGCATATCCACAGCCACAAACCCCAATTTAAATCTCAAAAACATCTTCCCTATCTGCACCCACATCCCAACCCCCTTCACAGCCTCCAAGTCCCTGCGCGCATTGTGCACCATGCCCACGCCCCTCTTCACCGCCATCACCACGCTCGACGCCTCGCTCGGTAGTTCCCCTATCGCGCGGCTCTTCCTACACGCCCACGCCCACGCCGTCAGAAGCAAGAACCGCGCCGACGCGGACACGTTTGTCGATACGCCGGAGCTGAGAGCTCTACTGGTGAGAGAAAGAGAAAGAGATGCACAGGAACGTAAATCGTCCGACAGAGCACGTGCGCAGCGCAGATCCCTCGATTACAGGCTCGTGTATTGCAGGATCCCGGGTATTGGTGATGAGGTCTTAAGTAAGCTGTATACGGAGCTGGGGTTGGGGAATGGATCTGGGTCTGGGGTGAGGCTTAGCTGGTTCACGTGCGAGGGAGATGTGTTTTTTGGGCCGGGGAGTGTGAGGAGGGTGGTGGGCGGGATGAGGTGCGGGGAGGAGGTGGAGGTTGTGGAGGTGGAGGGGGCGAGTCATGCGGATGTTTATTTTAGGAGGGAGGTGTGGGAGGGTATGTATAGGCGGATTTTGGAGGAGTGATATTTTTTAGGCGGTGGGTAATGGAGTTGAGGTGGAGGAGAAATTTTTCTAGTTATTCGACTACGCATGCTTTGGAGAGAGGGAGGGTTTTGAGTCAGATCTAAAGTGGACATGCATAGAGTACTAGTAGATTATGCTTCATCGTCCATTACCTTCTCGACGGCCTCGCTGACTTCTCTTTGATAAAGCCTTTCTTGCCAAAGCCACCAAAGCCTCCATAATATCATAACCAGTAGCGTTAAGGGTATGGTAACTGCCCAGTATATCCAGAATTTCTTTGAGACAGTGTCAGTATTATCAGCCGCAGAAGATGAAGATGAAGACCAATCGAACATGGACATGCTGAATAGAGTCTAGAGATGCGCACACCGTCAGTCTAGCCTCAGTATTGGAATGATATCAAAAGTCTCCACTTACCGCAATGTATGTTCCAGGGAGAAAAATGGTTGTGATTAACGCGAGCGTCTTCATTGCGCTTGAGTCTCGAGCACTGGAAACAGCGATCTTGGCGTTGATTGAGTTGTCGATTTGAGCGGTGAAAGAATACAGCTTGACAGATTTAGTGATGCCTTTAATGTTGTATAGAGGTACCGTAACTTACTACCCCGATTTGAGACTGTACTCTCTCCTTGGAAGTTCGTTGGAAATTAGACATGCTTTTCCGCGACGCTGCTAGATATTCGATAGTCTCCAATATATCACGATTGCTTTCATAAAGGCCGGTCCTGCTTTCCGGTAACGTACTTTTGCTCAACTCCCTTGTACATTTCTGGAGCGAGTCGGCGCAATCGAATGACCATTCGAGAACCCTTTCGTAGAAGATAATCTCCGTCAGAAGGGTGTGCATATCTTGAGTTAGCTTCCTGATACTAACTTTAGGAATCTGTTCTGGCTGGATAGCTAGCTCTTTGGGCCGAACACTACGCCCGGCAAACACAACGCCGGTTTGCCTCTCTAGAGCAACTACCTGATCATCCAAGTCATGAGCAAAAAGCCGAGAGCGTATCATGTGATTTTCCATGAGGATGATTGGAAGGAGCATGGGATTTGCCCATTGGGATATAGAAGACTGCAGGCGAGAAATGATCTGAGAGGATTGTGTGATCTTCTTGTCGTGCACGTGGATATTGAATCGATGGTAATCGCGGTGCCGACGCTGGGTAGTATAGACAATAGGGGCTTCTAAGAGAGAAGATCTGATGATTGGCAGAACGCTGTGCAAAAACGCACCGTGAATCAGTGCCGTTGTCATACCAGTGGAGATGTTGTGTGAGAGTGCTAAGAGGTAGTTGGCAATAGGCATCTTTTGCGGGGCCTTGAGGAGGAAGCCTAGATCGGTCGTGAGCTACTTTGCAGGGGATGTAGAGGGTAATGTGCAACTCACTGATCTTTTCTAAGGTGTTGTCGGTTGAGTATTGGAATTTCTTAAAAAACTTTCCCCCATAATCGAAAGCGGCATCAAGAGTGCCTTGAGGTAATTCAAACTCCCTCTCAACAGCTAGATAAGCCTCTCTGCTCATTCCGAATCCAGGAGGTCGGAAATTGACCCGCTCACAGAACCTCAAACGAATTAGCTATCGTTTTAATACTACTCAGGCAACGTACAAGAGTCTGATGCCTCCCTCAAGTACGGCGCCGGCGCTAGGTGCAAGGGGCTTCCATTTTTCTTCTCCCGCAAGCCACAATTCCACTTCGTGATCGGGGAGTGAGGCATGCCGAAAGTTCTTACCCTCTTTAACCTTTTTCGCCTGTCCTAATTAGAATGAGTTTCGAAGGACAATTGCGCAGACATACCCCCGCATATTTCCACATCTCCACAACCTGAAGCTCATCACTGCTTCCAGATGCCACAGAGCCTGAGAAAAAGGTATGCTCTAGCAGTTCATCATGGCGAGCTTTCAACATCCTGGAGAGCGGTTATTTGCAGAATCGCCTGTCATTTCGATATACTGAATGATTGTGATGGAAGAAATGACAAGATCGAAATTGCGGCTGACGTGAGGTGGGGTGGAATGGATCTCAAATACAGGGGTTAAGCGAAGGCAACGACAATGTTTCTACAGTAATTCTCATCATGTGATGTCTCGCAATGATTCAGTGAGATTTGAAAGACAGACAGACATACATACTATGAACAATCATGGTCCCTGCGGCATGGAGAGAGAGACATACAAGCTCACTCGTCTCCAGAACGGGGTAACAACTCAGTTCATGAGTGAGTGCATGAATTGAGCAAAAAGGTCTCGAGTACAAGTACAACTGGGGAAGAGATTGAAAAGCACGTGACTGTAACAGATACCTAGGTAAGCTCTTATCTCATCAGCCACCAGCCACCAGCCACCAGCCACCAGCCACCTCCCATCTCAAGCTAATTAAACCTTGTGCCCATCATGACGACACGATGACAAGGGGACCCTTTCCAATTCAGCTGGTTTTTCACTCAAGCATCCTTGTGCTGCTGAAGACGCAGTTGCAGTCGTCAAGACTAATAAAACAATACCGAGGTAGTGCAATAGCTAAACATGGCCGAACGGCGTCTAGCTGAGCACTTTCATTGTCAGACGCGTCTACTTTTAAGTAAGGAGCAAGAAACTTCAGCTACTCGGACACCACACCATACCTAGCCACAACACAACCCGAGAGGGGAGTCAAATTGTTTAATCAATGTGAGGGGAGGGGAGGGGAGAGGAGGGGAGAGGGGAAATTAATGTACAAGTACATCCGTATCTTCAACTACCGGTAGTGCATACCTTAGCGGGTATGCCCAGCCTGCCTACCAGTAGGTTGTTTCCAGTAGTTTGGGTCTCGATGGATCTAGATCAACAGCACATCCTGCCTTCTCTAGACGTCGTACGCCGCCACAGTGGGGATGACGATTGCTTGTCGTGTGCACGGACTCCCGGTGGTGGATGATGTGGATCCCAAGTACCCTTTCTGCTTTCCTTGGAAGTTCGAAATGAGATTGCATGTCGTCTGTTTTGGGTGCAGGATCTTCGTTGCAGGGACAACACACATAAAATATCCGATTCCCTATTATTGACTGTCTTGACTTCCGTCTCATCAGGTTCAAGTTGAAAAGGCAACCATCCATCCATCCTCGCACCCACGCATTGTCGCATAACAAGGCGTGTGAAGCGTGTTTGCGACCCCTAACAGCATGGTGAGCAGTTCTCTTCTACCCTCTATCATCTATCTCATCTAGAAGGATTACAGCTAATAAACCACCACGACAGTCTACTTCCAGCGCTGGATCGGGAGGAAGCAGGGGAGGATCATCGTCAAACTCGGCTTCAACCCTTCTTTCCACCCTGATCCCCGTCGCATTGCAAGCTGCAGTGTTTGTTGGCCTGTTTCTCTTCTTCAGACCCAAGCTACAACGCGTCTACCAACCGCGAACATATCTGGAATCGCTTCGAGATGAGTATGCATATCTTGTATTTGTGTGTGTGTGACGCGACACCCTTCTAACATTTGTATAGCGAAAAGTCCAAAGAACTGCCTCAGGGGAGGTTCAATTGGATAAAGCCCTTTCGCCAAGTCCCTGATGAATACGTGCTCAACCACCAGTCGCTCGACGGGTACCTCTACATGCGTTTCTTCAAGATGCTGACCATCATTTGCTTCATCGGATGTTGCTGTACATGGCCCGTTCTATTCCCTGTCAATGCGACTGGTGGTGGGGGAAAGAAACAACTCGATCTGCTATCATTTGCCAACATCACCAAAGCGGGCAAGAATCGCTATTATGCACATGTCTTCGTTGGCTGGGTATTCTTTAGTAAGTACTTTCCAGAATTGGAATCATCCACTTACTGACTCTACCAGGTATTGTCATGTACATTATTACGCGTGAGACCATCTACTTCATCAACCTGCGCCATGCCTACCTTCTCGCTCCTTTCAACGCAGCCAAGATATCCTCGAGAACCGTTCTTTTTACCGACGTTCCAACCGAGTACATGAACAACCAGAAGCTGCTAGCACTGTTTGGCGGCTCAATGAGACGAGCTTGGCTAGCAACAGACTGCAAGGACCTCACCGACAAAGTCGAAGAGCGAGACAAGGATGCCTTCAAGTTGGAAGGAGCCGAGATCAAGCTCTCTCAAACAGCAAACAAGCGGAGATTGAAGTGGGAGAAGAAGAACGACAAGAGGAAGGATGCCCCTGCGGATGCCGATGCAGAGGCTGCACTCCCTGGATCCAGATACCAGAAACCCGGAGACCGTCCAACCCACCGCCTTGGCAAGATTCCTTTGATTGGAAAAAAGGTAGATACAATCAATTGGACTAGAGATGAGTTGAGAAGACTCGGTCCCGAAGTTCAGAAAGACCAGCTCGCCCATCAAAGAATCGAAGCCAAGGTCCTCAACGCAACATTCGTCGAATTCACTACCCAGAAGGCTGCAGAGACTGCCTATAGAAGAATGAGTCCGCGCAAAGCCCCACGTATGAACCCAAGGGCCATCTCTGCAACACCTAATGATATTGTCTGGTCAAATCTTCGGATCAAAAAAACTGAGCGACTCGGGAGAAAGGTGGCCTGCAACTCATTCCTCACGCTCATGATCCTCTTCTGGGCCATTCCTGTTGCTGTTGTTGGTTCGATCAGTAACATCAATGCTTTGACCAATAGTAGGTTTAACGAATGGTCCGTCATTCGTACTTGCACTTGCTAATATAGTAATGTAGAGGTTAAATTTTTGTCATTCATCGACAATTGCCCTCCTGTCATACTTGGTCTCATTACCGGATTGCTCCCAGTCATTCTGCTATCAGTTTTGATGGCATTGGTCCCTATAGTTTGCCGATGTAAGTTCTCATAGGGTTGCCTTATCACAGGTGTCTAATATTTCATAGTGATGGCGAAACAGAAAGGCGAAGTCACTCTCCCTGATGTCGAATTGAGCACTCAGAATTGGTACATGGCGTTCCAAGTTGTCCAGGTTTTCCTTGTCTCAACGTTTGCGTCAGGCGCAGCAGCAGTTGTTACTCAAATTATCCAGACACCCTCCTCAGCCACAACCCTTTTAGCTCAAAATTTGCCTTTGGCGTCCAATTATTTCATTGCATATTTCATTCTGCAGGGTCTGGGAATTGCGGCAGGAAATCTGCTCAACATCGGCGCACTGGTCGTGATGACTGTTGTTGCCAAGTTCCTCGACAAGTCGCCTCGAAAGATGTTCAAGCGATACATGACCCTCGGTGGACTCGGATGGGGTTCATTATACCCAAAGTTCGGCAACATGGGAATCATTGCCATCACCTACTCCATCATCTCTCCACTTCTCCTCGGATTCGCCACTATTGGATTCGCGCTCATCTACCTGGCCGTTAGATACAACGCCTTCTTTGTGCTCACCAACAATATTGACACCAAAGGCCGCGCCTACGCTCTCGTTTTACAGCAACTAATGGTCGGTGTCTACCTTGGGGAAATCTGCCTCATTGGCCTCTTCGCCATCAACACTGCTCCCGGCCCCATTGTCCTCATGGTTGTGTTCCTCGTCTTCACAGCCATTTACCACGCCGCCATGAATCATGCTTTGAAGCCATTACAAAAGTACCTCCCAGATAGTCTTGACGGCGACGATCAGCTTGCCATGTTCACTACCACGGACCACAAATCATACGATGCCTCGAAGCTAGACATTCCACCCAGTGAAGCAGAAACCGTCGCACCCAAGAAATTCCACGCCAAGAAAGCAAATTTCTTCAGCCGGATCTTTGACCCTCGCAAATTCAAGAGCCACCAAGCCGTCAAGTCGCTCGTGCCAGATTGGCCTCCCCCGCAGTACGAGGACGATGATGCAGAGCTGGCGTATTTCGACCCCGCAGTCATAAGTCCAATGCCTCGGCTATGGATCGTGAAAGACGAGATGGGAATCAGCGCACGCGAGGTCAAGGATTCGGGAGAGGTGGTGGACATCACGGATGATCTAGCGCGGTTCGACGAGAAGAACAAGGTTGTGTGGGATCAGGAGCATCCGGCCGCTGCGCCGATTTGGCAGCGCAAGATTGATTATTAGATACCTACATGTCGAAAGCGGGCTGGTAGGATAGTGAACGGGTATAGGATTATTTGTTATATGTTAATGCTTTAATATAATATTCGCCTTAGGGCTCTTTGACACTCGTTTAATGTACTGTACGTGCATTACGTGTATTGGGAGTGGGGAAAGTTGTTTCTGTTGATGGTTGGGAAGGAGGATCGAGTGATTGGTAGAGTATCGGAATCACAGTACAGTACAGCTTTGCTCTGTAGTAATTTGTTGCAGCTGCATGCTATGCTAAAACTTTCCTTGCTAAGGAACAGATAGATGCATGAGCCACTGGTACGCGACGGCAAAGAGAAGCAAGGCCGATGAATTTATTCGTCGTCAAACGTCGTCACCTGAATGAAGTGCAGATAAAGATCACACACGTTCCGAGAAAAAGTAGTAATAGTAGTAATGGGACATGCTATTTATTCAATTCACAAACATATAACTTAACGTATATCAATCTCCTCTGGTCTGATCCCATGCATAAACCATTCTTTCGTGTCCAATCCAGCAACTGCAAAAGCAAAAGCAAAAGCAAATTATCAATAACGCTGAATATCCATAACCCTAATGCAAAGACCAACTCCATTGGCGACAAAGGGAAAACAGCACAAGCAAAGCAAAGCATGCGTGAGCATTGATCCATCTATCCACTGCACATTAGGCACTCTTCCTTATTATCAATGCTGCCTGTGTATCTGTTAGTGCTGGTCACATGCGAGATGGGTTGGATGGACTTACATTGCAATACTGCATCGGCATAAATATCATTTTCTCGCTCGGTACTCTCAGTCGTGTTATCCTCTTCCTGCTTCTTGGCCGGGACGGTGGGCTCAGGAAGTTCCTCAACCTTTGGTGGCTTTGTAGCAGGCTCAGTTGCGAGTGACTTAGGGGAATCTCCCTCATCAACATCGGCTTTAAAGACTGGAGCTTTGACTGGAGTGGGTGCAAGTTTCTTATTCTCAGACACCGGCGGTGGGGTTGTCGACGGCGTCAGAACCCCGTTTAGGGCACTCGTGTTTGAGTTTTGCTTCATGTACATAGGGCGAGGGGCGGATGTTTGTGGGGAAGCTCCAATAAAGCCGGTAGAGGGTCGCTTCTTGGTTAAACGCTCGCGAGCAACGTTGGTATCGGCGACTTGAAGAGCCTCTTGATCAACAGTGAACTGGATGGGGGCTGAAGCAGCCATTGTGCGGAGGTAGTACATTCCAGTCTTGAGACCCAACTTCCAGCCAGCAAAGTGCATACTGGTAATCTTGCCCATTGTTGGATCCTTCATGTGGATGTTCATAGATTGGGATTGATCAATGAATGCACCACGATCAGCAGCCATTTGAACAATGTTGCGTTGAGAAATCTCCCATACGGTCTTGTACAAAGCCTTGATATCAGCTGGAATGTTGGGGATGTTCTGGATAGAACCACCATCAGCAATGATACGGTTCTTCATGTTGTCAGACCAGAGACCCATATCGACGAGATCTTTGAGGAGCCAAGGGTTGACGACCTGGAACTCTCCAGCAAGCACACGTCTAGAGTAGATGTTGGATGTGTATGGCTCGAAACATTCGTTGAATCCGAGAATCTGACTGGTGCTGGCTGTTGGCATGGGCGCAACAAGTAAGCTGTTTCGCACACCGTGTTGCTTGATCTCCTGCTTCAGGCCATCCCAGTCCCAAAGATCGGTAGGAGTAACGCCCCACATATCATATTGTAGTTCTCCCTTGGAGACGGGGGAGCCTTCGTATGTCTCGTAGGTGCCGTGAATCTTGGCAAGCTCCATTGATGCAGTCAAGGCACCGTGGTAAATTGTCTCGAATATCTGTTTGTTGAGATGCTTAGCCTCTGGGGAGTCGAATGGCAGACGAAGACCCAAGAAAGCATCAGCAAGACCTTGGACACCAACTGCAATAGGTCGATGACGGAAGTTGCTCTTTTTAGCTTCAGGGACTGGGTAGTAGTTGATATCGATAATCTTGTTCAAGTTCTTGACGACAACTTGGCAGACCTCGTGAAGCTTGTGGAAGTCATAGGTACCGTTGGCAATGTCGACGTAGGATGGGAGAGCGAGGGAAGCCAAATTGCAAACAGCAACTTCATCGGGAGCACAGTATTCAACAATCTCCGTGCACAAATTAGAACTTCGGATGGTACCGAGATTCTTCTGGTTGCTCTTTCTGTTGCAGGCATCCTTGTAAAGCATAAAAGGGTTACCGGTCTCGGTCTGAGCCTCAAGGATAGAGTACCAAAGCTTCTGGGCCTTGATAGTCTTGCGGCCTTTACCTTCACTCTCGTATTTCTCATAGAGAGCCTCGAACTCGTCACCATAAACGTCTGCCAAGCCTGGGCATTCGTTGGGGCACATCAGGGTCCAATCTCCATTCTTTTCAACACGCTTCATGAAAAGATCAGGAATCCACAAAGCGTAGAATAGATCACGAGCGCGAACTTCCTCCTTGCCATGGTTCTTTCGCAGGTCAAGAAATTCGAAAACATCAGCATGCCATGGCTCAAGGTAGATGGCAAATGCACCAGGGCGCTTGTTTCCACCTTGGTCGACATATCTGGCGGTGTTGTTGAAGACTCGGAGCATGGGAACAATGCCATTGGAGTTACCGTTTGTACCAGCAATGTAGGCTCCAGTAGCGCGGATTCTGTGGACATTGAGGCCAATACCACCAGCGTTCTTTGAGATCATAGCACAGATCTTCAACGTGTCATAGATGCCATCGATGCTGTCCTCCTTCATATCGATGAGGAAACATGAAGAAAGTTGTGCTTGTGGTGTGCCGGCGGCGAAGAGAGTTGGGGAGGCATGTGTGAAGTATTTGCTCGACATCAAGTTGTATGTTTCGATGGCGGCTTCGATATCGTCACCATGGATTCCAACGGCCACACGCATGATCATGTGTTGTGGGCGCTCGGCAATCTTGCCTTCGAGGCGGAGGAGGTATGATCGCTCCAGGGTTTTGAAGCCAAAGTATTGGTACTGGAAATCCCGATCGTAGACAATAGCAGAATTGAGTTCTTCCTCGTGCCTCATGATGCATTCGTATGTTGCTTTGCTAATCATGGGGGACTCCTTTTGGTTTCGAGGGTTGACATAGTGGTATAGATCGTTGATGACAGCCGAGAATTGCTTCTTTGTCTGTTTGTGTAGGTTGGAGACTGCAATTCGAGCAGCGAGGATGGCATAGTCTGGATGAGTGACTGTCATATATGCAGCAGTCTCTGCGGCCTTGGATGAAGTTAGCAAAGGCTGGGAGAGGAGTCGCGTTTGTAAGCGTTGGTAGAGATCCGCATACCAGATTATCAAGCTCTATAGTGGTGACTCCTTGGTAGACACCAGAGATAACCTTCTGGGTGATTGCTGCGGCATCGACGTGTTCGGCGTCGAGGCCATAACACAGTCGGGACACACGAGCTGTGATCTTGTCAAATTGAACGCGCTCCTTGCGTCCATCTAAGAGATTGTTAGTAGATGTCCTGATATGCTAGATAATATATACATACCGCGTTTCCACACGAACATGATGGCGTTGTGATGGGAAGTAGCTGTTGACGAAAGAGGGGTTGATGATGCTGATGCAGAAAGATTGACAGGATTTTGCTGGTAAATATCGATGTGTAGGTTACAGAGATTTGACGTGTAATTCAACACAGGCAACGGACTCGGTAGGGGAAGGAGAGTCAAAGTTGTTGGTGGTGGTGGTGGTGTAGGCGTGGGAGTTTAAAGAGGAGGGAGTGTTTTTCTCAAGTAGTTAATAGCGGAACGCGACTTCACCAAAAAAGCGCGTTCCGTAAATTACTAAGCGCGTCACAACACCGCGAAACCACTTTAAGCTATGCTGCCTTGCAATCCTAGTAGAATCTCACGTGCTTCTGTTGATTTTCGTGATGAAGGGCTAGGATGTGTCTACAAATCCTCCATGATTTCTACTTTAGCATTTGTCATCGGCGTCTGTATTTGTAAGGATGTACATGACAGGATTTACTCTGTACAAACAGCAATGAGTGGGGTGTGGAAGCCTTAAAGAATTGAGCATTCAAGAGTACTAAGTATTAAGACTCTGGTGACTTACAGTGAATGCTTGCAACTCTTTGGGTAAGAGTTCTATCATGCCCCAGGAGCGTTATCACAAAAATCATGCAGCTATTAAGGGGCTAAGGCGAGAACTCGCTTAGAGCAGCATTTGCCCCTTTTCAAGTCGGGAGCTCTGTGTTGACACCTCCCGGAAAGAGCGACTTCTGCAAATCCCCAATACTTATGGTAGTTACGATGCAACTTTTATAGCCTTATAGCCCGAACCGATGACCTGAGATCGTAAAGTGCAAGTTCTTACAAACTATCTCATGTACAAGCCCATGCCGGGCAGCATCAATTATATATCTAATAAGATTACAATACAATCCTCTACTCCTCAAGGCACGATATCCTACTTGTCACGTACAATGGTACGTACATGGCCACGGAGTAGTCGTCGCGGTTCGCAAGCGGTAACAGGCTTTTTCAGGGGCATAAAACGTTCTAGTAGAATAGCCTGGCCAAAAGCCATTGACATTGACGCTATCCAGTACACCAGCACTCCGCTTGGCACATGAAGCAGAAGAGGGCCAGCAAGTGCAGCCATGGTGAGAAGTATTCTGTGGATTCTTTTTTGCCCAACAGACTGGGTGGTACCATTAACCTTCTTACCTGCCACCAGGTTGAGAAACATTGTGCCCGAAAGCATGAACGGGAGTATCATGTCTGGATCAGCAACTGTCAGATCCTTGAACCATAGAGCGCCTTCCGTGGTGAGACTTGGCTCAAACCATGACGCCCCCATCCGCTCCTCGAGCCCTAGAGCCTCTTCGCCAGTAATGCTCTGGATCATCAAGCCCAGCAAGCCCGACTTTGTCCCAGCCATGATCCTCAATGCTTCAACTGACATCATAAACACTGGCAGCTGGATCGTACTCGCACGCAGAAGTGACAATTGACCGCAGCCATGTCTTAAGTATATCTCGATTGTCTTGCGGCGGATCTTCTTCGCAGACGCCGCATGTGCTTTTTCAGGTCCCAGATGTCCCACCTCCTTCATAGTTTCGTTCGTCGATTGCCGCCGCCATGATTGTAATAGAGGTAGCAGCTGCTGCCGTTTAATTACAAGCCGACGCTGCCCGATTGAAAGTGGGAGGGATATAAAGAGTCGGATCGTCAGAGCTGTGAGGACAATAGAGTAAACCCATGGTAGGCCTGTGAAGCTGTGCACGCCTTCGAAGAGAAGATGGGCGGGCGTAACAATAGTCTCGAGAAATTGAGGTCGGGGGGAGGCGTGGAATGCGCGATAGCTTGGAGGGAGCTGGAGGAAGGCCGCTGATACTTTGGCGCGACAGCTGGAGGGACGAGCAAAAGCTGCTCTGGAACGGAGAGGGAGCAACATCGTTGGGGAAAATCAGGCGGAGACCACAATTGATCGCATTTCAATCACCTGTACAATAAATACATTCCACGGCCGACATCCGTATCAATACTGGCGACTCTAATTGGTTGATTGACTGAAGTGCAAAAGTGGTTGAAGTTTTTACAGTAAATACAGCAACAGGTGATGTCGGGGTCAGCCGGTCAAAACCGCCGGCGCCCGCCCGTCCCGTCGCGTCACCAATCCCTGGCCTGGCCTGAAAATGCAGTGAGAGTGAGAGTGAGAGTGAGACCAGAATCTTGGAACTTTGACAAAATTCAACACACAGCTCACGATATCATGGCGGAAACCTGCAAAACGCCCGACGGAAGCGATGTCTGGACATTCGGTTTGACCCAGAACATGACCATCGTGCTCGTCTCAATTCTGGGCTTTCTTCCCATAACGATCATCCTGCTGGGGCCGAAGCTCGTATTCTATATCGGCGGGACACTTGGCTATTACTTGAGGAAGAAGACCGCTGGGCGGAAGGCGCAGATACTGGAACTGGTCGAGGCTGAAGAGAAGGAGTACGCTGCGGGAGGGGAAAACAGGAGGGATAGCGACGACTGGGAGAATGTAGAAGCATATGCGACGGGCACCGCAAAGAATGGGGAGACGGCGGACAGAGAGTGGGATGGCATCGTTGGATTCTTTCATCCTTTCTGGTGTGTATTTGCATCTGCAAGGAGCATGTAGCAATGGCTAACAGCGTTCAGTAACGCCGGTGGTGGGGGAGAGCGAGTCCTTTGGGCAGCAATCAGAGCAACACAGAAACGATGGCCAAACGCCAAATGCGTTGTCTATACCGGCGATCACGATGCAGATAAAGCTGCCATTCTTGGTCGAGTCAAGGTAGGGACCTATCTCTGTATGGTAGAACTAATCGCTGACGGCTTTACGACAGAAAACGTTCAACATCCACCTACATGCTCCCACCGTCACTTTCCTCTACCTGACTACCCGCTCTTGGGTCCTCGCTTCCTCATGGCCCCATTTCACACTCCTAGGACAGTCTATTGGCTCCCTGGTCTTAGCATGGGATGCCTTCTCTCTCCTCACCCCAGATATATTCGTGGATACAATGGGCTATGCATTTGCGCTTGCATTCAGCAAGATACTTTTCAGAGACGTACCGACCGGAGCTTACGTTCATTACCCGACGATTTCAACAGACATGTTGTCTTCACTAGACGCTAACTCAGCAACCGGATCTCAAGGAGTAAACGCTGGAAAAGGGAGTGGCGCGGGGGGTGTAGCCAAGAAGATCTACTGGGAACTATTCGCCAAGCTATACTCCGCTGTAGGAGCATCCATCGACGTCGTAATGACGAACTCGACCTGGACTCAGGAACATATAAATGCGCTCTGGGGCGAATGGCGTCTCGAATTGAAGAAACCTGCAGCTAGCGCGGTATTCCCTCCAGTCGCTGTCGAAGAACTTGAGAAGGAAGTCGACGTGTCTGAAGCCAGCGAGATAAAGCGTGAGAATGTGATCCTATATATTGCACAATTCCGTCCTGAAAAGAATCACAAGCTTATACTTTCGGCCTTTGCCGAATTCATGGCGACCAAAACCCCTGCTACCAAAGGGGCAAAGCTTGTACTAGTCGGAAGTGTACGAGATGACGGGGACTCAAAAAGAGTCTACGAGCTACGACTTTTAGCCAATGAGCTGCAAGTCAAAGACTCGGTAGAATTCATACTCGATGCCTCGTGGCCTGAGATCCTGGATGAGTTACGGAGAGCGAGTGTGGGCGTGAACGGGATGTGGAATGAACATTTCGGCATCGGTGTTGTGGAGTATCAGGCTGCGGGGTTGATCTCAGTTGTGCATAATAGTGGCGGTCCAAAAAGGGATATTGTTACTGCTATCGATGGCGAGCCTACTGGTAAGCCTCTCTCCTTGCTCTTCTACCCTAATCTTGTACTAATCCGAGAAACAGGATTCCACGCAACAACATCCACAGAATTTGCAGAGGGTTTTGAGCAAGCGCTCTCTTTACCCAATAAGCTGGCGATGCGTCTCAGAGCTCGAAGGTCCGCGAAGAGATTTACAGAAGAAGAGTTTGCGAGGGGTTGGATTGTGCAGATGGAGAAGTTGGTTGTTTTGAGAAGGTTAAGAGATCATTAAATACCCCTTGATGTATAGATAGATTTCATGAGATATATGTTGATACCAATCCGACATTTCGTATTTTGAAAGCTTCCGTGCCCTAAATTGTGTTTACGCTCTCATCTCTGGTTCATCAAGTCTTGTTGAGTCCTTATTGTCAACGCTGATGCCATTGGTCAAAGATTTGTGATACCAAAAGACACAAATACTATTGTCTCAAAGACTCGTCAGATAATTATTCAAGTTCTGATTAACTGGCCCATTTTCTTCCTAGGAGTCTTTGATTCATCTGGTATTATGTTCAATCTATCGTCTAATCATCGCTCCTCTTGTCTATCCTACTCAGCTCCCATTCCTCGCCCCTATATCAACAGCTAACCCCACCACTATCCTTCTGCCTCGGCTCACTCGCCGCCTCAAACACCCCATCAAAACCCCTCAGCACCCCCTGCACCGCACTCTGCGCATGCCCAACCCAACTAACATTATGCCCCCGCCCCCTCATACTCTCCACCACCTCCCTCCCAAACCCCTCCTCAAAACGCCGT
>QGMG01000829.1:0-17466 GCA_007825325.1 Lachnellula cervina | reverse complement strand
CGCGTTGCTCAGCTGCACGCTGCCGTCGGGGGCGTTCCAGCCTGGCGGGTACGCGACCGCTGGATCGACGTACTTCAGCGCGACGGGGAAGTGCATGATGTAGAGGTCGAAATAGTCGATGCCCCAGTCTGCGAGCTGCTTTTGGGCGATGGGGGTTACGCGCGGGCCGTCGTGGAAGGTGTTCCAGAGCTTGGAGACGAGGAAGAGGTCGGAGCGCTTTACGAGGCCGTCTTTGATGGCTCGCGCGACGCCTTGGCCGGCTTCTTTTTCATTGCCGTAGTCTGGGGGTGGTGAGGAGGATGGTTAGATTTGTGGGCGTGGAAAAAACAAACGGAGAGGGAGAGGGAGAGAGAGTGCGTACCGCATGCTCCGTCGAAGAGTCGGTAGCCTGCTTTGATGGCGTTGTAGACGGTGTCGGCGCACGTTGCATTGTCGACTTTCCATAGCCCAAAGCCAACCTGTGGCATCTCGTGTCCATTGTTAAGCTTGATGGTTGCCATGTTTGCGGTTGTGTAGAATGTAGAGGTCGGGTGTTGTGGTTTGTTTTGGAGTCAGAGAGAGGCAAAGAGGGGTGATGGACAATATGGACGAGGAAGCGGGGTTGGTGGGGGGTACTTGTAGTGCTTCTAGAAATTCACACCGAGATATGTATTCATTGGGTAATGAGTGCGAGTTTTACCGGTAACAAGTAGGAGATGCATGAGGTTTTATGTTCTTTTGCATACCTAGGCAGAGCAGAGAGGAGACGGAACCTGCAAGTATAGGTACTGTACTGTATGTACGGTCAAGTCAATACATTCACAGTTCTGCCCAATAGAAGGCATAGCAAGTTTCTCCCTTTCTCACCTACCGGTATCTTGCTTAGGTGTCACTGCTAATCCGTGTTGGTGTGTAGCAAACGAAGCATCATGTATCTATCATTCAGCATAGGGTTGTTTATGATTATTTTACTAGGGGAGATGCTAATACAGGGGGACATTCCATAATCATGTATCATTATGAAACCTCCCGGTACAATGAAGAGCCCAGGCCCCAGGACTTTTCTCTACCTAGGTAGTTCCCACCATCAACCCTGTGGATTTCTGAGATAGGATCTTCAGGGATATTAACATTTAGGCTATACTCGTGTGCTGTATTGCTAGTGGCGCTCCGCTCCGGCTAAAGAGCATTCCCCATCCCCATCCCCTTTCCTAGCGTCTTTCTTTCCTCACACCATTCGGATTTCCTTCTGGTGTTCCAATAGTGTCAATACCAGACCGACCTCACAACCAAATCCATCGGAATCCATCGTGCTGCCAAGATGCAGTTGTCAGTTCGTAGTTAGAATACAATGTCTTGTTGTTTTGCAGCGGTGGGAGCCTTTGTTGCGCTGGGCCCAGATCTCTTTGACGATGCTCTTACCAGGCCTCCCCCAAGCAAAGGTTCTCGAGTGAGTAGTAGGTGGCAAACTACCTTGTTGCATCTATATTTACGTATCAGTTGGTATTGAACTCAAGAGGCAGCCTCTGTCGTTGTAACCAATGTGACTCAGCATGTGAAGTGGTATATTATGGTAGGAATCGGGGCTTTCTTCCTGAGATCTGGAGGTCATCATTCAGGCTCGCCTTCAATTCCGGCATTACTCTGCCTTTTTACAATTTCCAAATTTACCAATGTTGTATGGCACTCTGGTTGGGTTATTCTTCATTGTTGAAGCCGTCTTTTTACGTTTGCAGTCTTTGATCAGTTTATACACCTTTGTCAGTGTTTGAAGGCTGTCTTTGCGTTTTCGGTCACAAAGATGGAATTTATGACTACAGCACAAAACAGACAACGAATCTAGATCTCTCTCCATCTACGTCTATCTGTGCGCCTGCTTCATTTTCCCAACAGCATTCGTCTAGCACTCCGAGGTCTAAACCCGGAAAGTCATTCATTATATCTTGCCCCCCTGATCGATGATCTACTAGAGCTTCTTCAAAATGGCAGACCCCTTCCTAGAAATAAGTCGGACTTTACGAGAGGAGCAGTTTGACCGGTATGCGGCATACAGGGTGGATGGGATTGAATACCCTCCAGCTCAAGATATAATGGCCATTGGATTTCGAAAGGATAAATATGAATCAGATGATGGTGGATTTAAAGGCTATGGTGATCCTAAACCTATTGGGAAACGGCCCTCACGAGTTCCGAAAATTGATTATGATAAGAAATGGCTGAAGGATGATGTCGTTGAGTTTGCTAAGCCGAAAATTTGGGTTAGTGATCCCCTTCCTAAGCCCTCATTTTCCTCTCGCTCTGTCTCCATCTATCTTAGCTACTATTGGATTGAAGGCATGCGTTTTTTTCTGAGTCTTTGAATGCCCTTCTTTATTGAGCATTTCCAGAGCATATTACTAATCTTGAATTGTCATGCGCAGAAAGGTATAGGGATTTTAGGACGAGGGTAAGAAACACTTTCATATTCATGCTTCATACTTCATTCTACTCCGATAACTTCTTATTGATAATTTTCGATAGAGGGCAAGGGCGAGTTGGCTTATGGAAATGGACCGGCAAAGGCAAAACTCTACCTTATAAATACGTCGCCGTCAAGAATGCTCTAAGCGGAAGTCTCGATAAAGAAGCGGCCTCGCATTGGGCAGTCAACCAAGCTCGATCTCCTCACATTTTGAAACTCCTCAAACAGCCAATTCAGAGGCCAGATGAAAACGACCCCAGCGGCAAGCCGCATGTTAGGCATTTATTAATGGAGTACTGTGATCTAGGGGATCTGCATAAACTTATCAGCAGACGAAGGGACATGTGAGTACAAGGTCGAAAACTGATAGAATTAGTCCTAACAACCACTCCTCTGAAAAGGGCAAAACCTTTCTTAGAAGCAACACTGTGGCAGTTTTTTAATTGCTTCGTAGATGGTCTTTGTGTATTGGCCCATGGCCAGGAGCCCAAGTATGATGAACTTACAAACACGGCTACGATTCCCATAACTGATTGGGACCCAGTCTGTCATTTTGACTTCAAACCGCTAAATAGTGAGTTGGCTATTCTCAGCACAGCATTCTTCACTGATATACTAAAACTAGCACAGTTATGTTGGGAGAAAAGCAGATGACGCACCCCGTGACCCCTGTACTAAAAGCAAGTCAGTCAAGCTCCATGTAGAAGTTCTTTGCTGATAAAACGCAGATTGCCGATTTTGGTCTGGCTCATACATTGACTAAGCCTAAACTCGACAGCAAGAACTGGAGAGAACGTCGGCGAGGGGCCGGTACCCCTGGATATTGGACGCCGGTGAGGTTCCATTTCTCCTTATACCTCCCCACAAACACGGAACACCCATCTAATCTTGGGTTTAGGAACAATTTACAAAGCGTTGGAACTACATGGGCTGGGAGACCGACGGTGTCAGTGGCGTATATACCTCGTCCAACCTCTTCCAAATCGGCTTAATGATGTGGCAACTCGTCATGCTCTCCACCAAGAGCCCAATCCCCCCAGCAAAGGAATACTCGCCCAGAAATGATATCAAAGGCTGGGTACCTCTTGGAAAGACATATGGCCAAGACATGAGAGATGCGCCCTATAGTGCATTATTAAGGAAGACAATTTTTGAATGTCTTTACGAAAAACCAGCTCTCCGGCCAAAGCTCCTTGATCTCAAAGCTCGCGTGAAAATGGGATGGCGAGCCGCGAAGCTTGTTAACCCGGAGATGGAACCATGGGAATCTTTCCAGCACCCCGGCCCACCAGAAGTAGAATGGAATCCAGATACTTGGGATTCCCATTTCACCAATACCGATTCTGACAACGACACCTCAGATAGTACCTATACTATCCACGGAGTCAAAAAGTCTTCACCTAGCGATAAAGCCTTCCTGACCGACATGCTTTGGGATTTAAAGGCCACGGAAGCTAAATTGAAGGAACTTCGACAGGAGCTAGCATACATGAACCCATACATCCTCCACAAACCCCAGAATTCACGCGAGGCTTACTTTCAAATCCCACGCGGCCAACTAGGCTACGACCCATCGGATAACCGAGCAGAGCAGGCGAGAGTCATACACGCCGCCAACGCCCTCTCGCAGAAACACGCCAATGATGCACACCAACACTCGCACCCTAGTCTTCCAAACGGAGAAATAGAAGCCGCAAGACGGGAAAGAGAACAAGCAAAAGCAGAGTTCGAGGAGAAGTGGAAGCAGCTGGGCGACAGGATCTTGGGGCTCTACAGAAAGGCGGCGGAGTTGAGAAAGGAACTGGGACAGAGCGTTATACCCGCGATGACAGGCCCAGACGGAAAACCGCTCTCGATACAGCTGCCAATAATCGCAGCCACCGGATCTGGCCAACTCCAAGCAAAGCCGAACCCCCCATCCAGCTCTTCCTATTCTCCACAAGCAGCAAAATCGTCACGGTCGAAACCAAACCCAAACCCAATATCGGACTCAAAAGCTAAATCCAAACCCGGCTCCTCCAAGCCTCCAACAGTCCCCAGAGTAACAATCACAGTCCAGCTCTCCTCGCAACCCCAACGCTACCGCATCACAAACATAAAGCTCACGCTGCGCATCGCACAGCTAAAACGCATCATCCACCGCAAACTCTTGCTCTCGAAGCAAGGCCTGCGTGTCCCGGTCCGGCGCATGCGGTTGCTGGCGTATGCCGAGGTGCCGCTGGATGAGAATGCGAGGACGCTGGAGAGCTACGAGATGCAGGGGGGAAGGGATTATGTTGTTGTATTGGTGGTGGAGGAGGGGGAGGAGGGGCGTAATGCGAGGGCTGTGAGTGCTGGGGAGAGTGGTTTGGGTTTGGGGCGTTTGAGGATTGCGCTGAGTGGTGGGAGTGGGAGTGGGAGTGAGAGTGGTGGGGATAGTGGGCCTGGTTATGTGTATCGGATTCCTGGGAATCCGGAGTTGGAGATATGAGACAATGGGATTAGAGTGGGCTTGTGGGCATTGGTAGAGGGATGTTGGTATATCTATGTATATATAGGTAAATTTGTTCTAGACAGCGTGCGTGCTAGAGCAAGATTTTGAAAAGGAGAGCTTTACAAGTATTGAGCTTTTAGTTTTACATATATTATTACGGACCATTAAAGTACTAGTAAGAGCTCCAGACGCCATATAAGCCGATCCATCTACCTCTACAATGAGTTAACTATCCGCACTTGTTAAGACTCACAACTTACTCATATCACCTCTTCGACAGTCCAACTCCTCAACCAATTCCCCGGACTCAGCATTCCCGACCCGATAGTAAATCATCCACATCTAGCATGTTAAAAGTCAAGCTATTCAGTAGTTTATGCGTGCCTAAACATAGACTAAAATCCACGAATGAACCAGGGCAAGGCAGAGAAAAAGAAGCTAACCACTTCCGGGCTGCAGGACGCAAATACCTCGTCGTGGATTTAGGAAGGGAGTTGTGTAGCGCTTCGCGACATCATCGAAGCCCGTGTAACCAGCTAACGACGCCTCGCCGTGTTTGGGGATGTAGTAGCTTTCCGGGTCGAATGGTTTCTCTTCGCTCTTCTGCCAGCCTCAGGAATGTTAGGAAAGAGCTTACGCGGGTGGGGTTTCTGGAAGTCCTACCAAGATTTTCTCAAGCTCTTTGCGTTCGGGTATCTGGCTGCGCGGGTTGCGACTTGCATATTTCAAGTCCGTCTGGGAGCTTGCCTGCAACGTTTGTCACAGCCAATTTGCAATACCTCCAAAGTGGGAAGTCTGTGAAATTATCAGTACTTCCTTTGATTGAATACCCAATGCCGAGCAACCGGCAGACTGGTTCACGATTTCCCAGCATTGGAAACCCGTGAAATAGTTCACGGGATAGGGTAAATACTTACACGTGGTAAACGCAGTTATTCTGGCTCAGAAAGGCGAAAATAGCGCATGGTGGCGGCCAAAATAGCAGAATGTGAATATCTATCTCATCTCAGCTTTGAGCAGAAGGGTTTGAAACTCTTCGCACCTTTCTTTCTTTTGCACAACCATCCACATCAATTTAACCAACTCCTGTGAACTTATCTCAAGATAATCCAGCACATTTCAGAGCCAGCGAGACCGTGAACCACACCACAGATTTCTTTCACTCTCACACCACCCAAAGCCAGCGCGACGCGACGTGAAGCCTTCCACCGGATCCCTTCAGTTCCATAAGAGTGTGTTTTCTTCGTCCTTCCTTGCTGCTAATAATCTTAAGAACTGCTGGTTTCCACATTCTCTAAACTTTTTCCTATTTGATGCGCTCGAAATAGGGCATATCTGATATTCTAATAGTGTGAAAGACAAGTCAGCGATACGCTTTGTGAGTACACCGATGATGACTTGAGGACGAGCGAGAGCGTCAGAAGGTCGTGGTAATATTGATACCTTGGTAGATATGAAAGGGTGCTGGGAAATCAAAAATGAAAATGAGAATGAAACAGGGTGACCAGCGATTACTACCGGATCTGGAATAGAAGTGCAAAATCTACCAGCGGGAAGAGTAAATGAATGCGACTTTGCACTGACGAATCGACGAGTCGACGAGAGCATAGTGAAGAGGGTATACAATGTTCTAAAAACGCAGTTGACTCTCGAATCCCCCTGAATATATCCTTCATCTTTCCCATCCCTGCCAAGAACATTCCGCTGCGCTGGTATAACCCAGCATAGTATGTTCCTTTAGACGCCAACGCACAGCAATGCCCATCCTAAACTCCCCCGCAAACTCATCCATTACATTCCAGCATTTATCAAATCTATCGCGCCGCCAAAGGACCTTGATTCTTCCATTGAAACCTCCTCAACTGGACCACCATCGATCTCATATCAAAGTCCTGCACCTGTGGATCCCACGCTGCTTTCACGTCAAAGACTAAATACGCCTTTGGTGCTTCTAGTTCCACCATTCCTGAGACGAGGATACTGCCTCGAGGCGGGTAATCTGGAGCTGGCCGCCAGGTTTGCATGAGTTTGCCCTTGAATGCCATGATGGCATGGTTGAAATGCTGATGTAATGCCACAGCGACGCGTGTTCCTGGCCAAGCCTCCGTTTCTTCGGTTGTCTTCTCCTCGTTGTCTTCCGACAGCCTTGTCTTCGCCGCTGCGGAGATCTTGATCATTGCCTTCGGACTACTTGTAGTCTCCCCCTCACTCTGGGCGGGTGGCCCTTCCTTATTTGGAAGCGAGCCTTTCATCATTTGTTGCTGTTTTTGTAGTAGTTGTTCGATGGACGGAGCGGATGGTGTTGAGCGGATACCGAGCATGGATGCGATGCGTTTCGTGTCATCGACGATGAGGACTTTAGTGAAGTTCCAAAAGGAGAGCGCAAGGGCTGATGGCCATAGTACGTGTCGGAGTCTATAGACAGTGAGAGAGTCAACGGGCTGGGTAGTCCAGAGAATAGCTTCGTCGGTTATCTCGATTCTGTACATATAACCCGTCAGCTTCTCTTCAGGTATTTTCCCCAGGGGCAACGTACCCAGATCTCTCGAACTCAGGGGGTGGGTAATGAGGGAAATCCACATCTAGCCAACTCCGCCTTTGCGACAGGTCCTTCCCACATTTCCTCGTTATCCCGGGATGCCGCTCTGCAATTCGTTTCACACGCCGTGCAAGCTCGTCTATAAAATGTCAGAGAACCGCCTTCATATGTTAAGCTTCTATCTGCCACCTACCTCGAACTTTGGTCTGCTCCTTCCCGTCTTTGCTGAATTTAACAAATTCTTGCCATTCCGGGTCACTCCCTCGATACGGTTTCCGCTTCGTCTCCTTCACGGTTCCAGGAAATGGGATGAATAATCCCTCCTCGACCTCTTCTGTTTCCTCCGCTGGCAGCCCTTCCATTACTTCCGTCGTCGCTTTATCGATAGGATCGAGAACCATGCGGCCGTAGATATCGTAGCATACGAAAAAAGTAACAGCGTAGAAAGCAACCATTCTTTAGAGTATTAGTTAGTATCTTGCTATTGCTGAGGTCTTAGAGGCGTACTTTGGTCTGAATGCTTGTTTTCTAAAGCGGACTTTCTGCACATTCATTACGTGTCCTGCGTGCTTCTTTGCCTCGAGCTTCAAGGGCAATCTGCTCATGGAGAAGATGCCCCTCATGGGTCTGGTATGGCGGAACATGATGGGCAGGGCAGGGCAGGGCAGGGGTTGAGAGGGCTCGCCTTCAGGCTGGCGAGCCTCGGGGGCGAAAGAGGTTTTCGTGTTGCGGACTATTCTATAGCGGTTGCGCGGGTAAATAATGGAGTCATAAAGGTGATTTCATGGAAGAATACTCGTGAGGCGTGGTGACCAGAGAGAGTCTTCTTATAAATTTGGATATTGTTGTCTGGACTTGGCTGGCTTGGCTTGGATTGAGATTGTCGAAGTGAAGGGGTTCTACGGCGGACTATATGAACCAGGAGCAGCAGCATTGGCAGATTTATTATTACCGATCTAATTTCTTCCAGATATTATATGTTTATTGTGCAAAAGATCTTGGTGGTTCTGGAATAACGTGTATCGAATATTCAAAGGGTTCGCTCTTGTAGATATTAAAACTTCCATTGAATACGTATTTGAACAGGAAGTACCCTTGCAGGTATATACAAACCTTATTTAAAAGGGTCTCGACTCTCGAGAGGGTTTAGGTAATTCAACGCTATGGATTACCGTAAACTTGAAGCTAAACCTTATTTCCAAAACTACGCTAGAGCGTTATTAGCCAGCTTCAACAAGCATCACCACCTCAAGCTTCCTCCAGGTCAACGTCTCAGTCACAGCCTCAGCAACCAGCAACCATGAGACTTTCAGCGACCTTACTGCCAGCCCTGCTTGGCGTAGCTTCCGCAGCATCGGAACCCGCCAGCGTCTACATATTGCAAGCCTCCGAATCGCCCTCCTCAAATCCTCCGACCCTCACTCCAGAACAAGCACGACTCGTCATCGCCCAACGCCTAAGCATATCACAATACCACGGGCTTGGAGATGTCAGCGACAGTACACTGTCATATATAAACAGATTTGGTGGACAATATAAAGCATCGCTGTTTGAAGATGCTGCTTCGCAAGACCAGGCAACAGAGCTTGTATTGGTTGTAGAGGGAGTGTCCAAGGCGCAATTAAAGAATTGGGGGTCGCTCAGGCCAGCCTTCACAATCTCGAACCCTCCATCGCCGCCTGCGAATAAGAAGTTGGTGTTGGATTTGAACAAACAAGCGGGGGAGAAAGAGGACTGCGCTCTTGAGGATGCCATCAATCCGTATGAAGTTAAGTGCTGGAATGGGAAGTCGAAAGTCATACATTTTGATCTGGCTGGAAAGGTAGGAATTTTTCAAAAGTATGGGATATCTAGCTGCTGACATGGAACCATAGGGCTCTCAAATGGAGGCTTTGATGGCTGCTAGGGAGAGATTGATCAAGTGGGCGAAGAAGGAGGAGATGAACACCGTCATTGTCCTCATGCCAGAGTCATCTGGATCAACGAAGAAGCTTTCGTCCAAGCCATATGGTTCCTACGATGTCCCCTCCCAAGTGCATCTTGATGCTAGACAAATCGAGGAGATTATATCAGAGAGTGCAGCTATAGGTAAGTCTACTATCCTTTATCTTATGACTCCAGGGATTTTGCAAATACCCCTGCTTCATAATGCTAATTTAATCATTCTCCAGCTTCATCCCCACCAAAACCTCAGCTCTTCCAATCCTCGAATTCTTCCAACTCCTCGGGACCTATCGTAGGCGTCCCACCCGTTTGCCACTCCTCCAACGACACCTGCACGACCGCAACAAATTTCTGCTCCGGCCGTGGAGCTTGCTTCCAAAAGTCCGCCACATGCTTTACATGCGGTTGTGTTGCCCAAAACGAGACTTTCGCATACGGTAACGACGGTGAGAAGCGGGGTTATAGACTTTCTTATTACGGGGGAGCTGCGTGCCAGAAGAAGGATGTAAGCACGTCATTTTGGCTCATTGCTACCTCCAGCATTGTTATGATGGGGCTCGTGGGATGGGCTATCGGGATGTTATTCAGTATTGGAGAGGAGAAGCTTCCCGGGGTTATTGGGGCGGGTGTTTCATCAAATAGAGGCCCAAAATAGGTGGCGGCCAAGTAATTGTTGTACGATTTGCAGGAGTGAAGAGACAATTATTGCTCTTTGCTGGGGTGGCGTTTAAATGTGTACTTAACACAGTCGATGAAAGTGTATAGAAAATTAGGACAATGGTAGTATGATCGGGACCCTCTAAAGCTCTTCGGGTCCTACACAGCGTCTTGGATCTACATTACGCCAAGCGGCAACTCTCTTCGCGATATCTTTTCCTATTTTTACAATTGGGGAGGGGCCGGTTTATCCTGCAGTTTCTATCTCTCGAGGCTCGAGGTACGTCATGCCTGAAACACACTCACTTCGTATTTCGGATGCAGTCAGAAACTTCGATACCGAAGCACGATATCACTTTTTAGGTATTTCAAATTCTCTCTCTCACTAGCACCCTTATAAATCCAATCACGGACTTATTAGCTAGTCGCCTACTGTCGAATGGCATGAATTAAGCTCCCAGCCTAAGGGCCACGGCAAGCCATCACGACTTTTCAATGCACAACATGCCTTCTCATCCATTTGGAACGTACCCAAACGCCCGTCCGTGGCTGCTAGATCACAAATGGCTACTTTGAGGCTCTATTTGCCGTTCAACGGCTAAACGGGGGTGGGTCAATTATCCTTGACGTCAGATCTGCGTTCTAAGATAGAATAGTTTCACACTATCTCAGCGTTGAAGTCAATCACGCATGTCTACCTACATAGTCTCTTTCATGTCTTTCTCTTCTTCTTCTTTTCTATTTACTATTTTATATTGAATCAATTAGCCGTCGGGCAATGTTGCCACTTTCTTTTCCATTACAAGCATACATAATCTTTCATAGATCATGTCAGAAGCTCTAAACAAAATGACATCCGGGGCCGCAGCCCAGGTCAACAAACCGGACGACGTCCCTCGGATGTCCAAGCAACCCAAATCGCGGCCTCCGATTGGGACCAGGGAGCATATACTGCGGACACCGTTACCATATTATTCGGGGCCGTATAGTGTGGGTATGTTGGATATAGAAGTACCTGTTAGGGAACCAAGACATTTCTCTGAAATTAAGCGGGAGCATGCGCATTTACTAAAATTAGAGACGGTGTTGTTTTCTGTGTTCTATCCTTCTGGTTTGTATGGAAACTATCTTTTTTTATCTCTGTGCGTCTGTTTTGATTACCTTTTCTCTGCTAGTTTTTTACTTGTTACTCAACCTTTTCTGAACACTTTGTTCTAACACGAACCAGTGGAAGTGGTCAAGGCGAATCTCCAGAAGGGCAGAAGAAATGGAGTCGTCCTACATGGCTTCCCCGGCCTCGCATTGATGTAGCAAAAGGCTATGGTAAATTCGCTGGACTTCCCCCTTGGATATCTGTACCCTGGTTTGGTAAAGCCTCTTCTCCTCCCCCCATACTCTCACACATTAACAAATTATCAGGCGCAACAACAGCTTTCACAAAACTCCCCGCATTCCGCAATGCCAAGCTAGCAGAACACTGGCCCCCAAACCAAAACTCCCATGAAGCAGGTTACGAGACCAAAAACACAGCCGGCACTCCACCCCCAGGCGAGCCCGAGAAACCCATCTTCCCCCACATTATCTTCTCGCACGGCCTCGGCGGCACACGCACAACATATAGTTCCGTATGCGGCGAATTTGCCTCCTACGGCTTCATTGTCATCGCCCTCGAACACCGCGACGGCTCTGGTCCCCGCACATTCGTCAATTTACCCAGGCGTAAAAATTCCAGGCAAGAACCCGGCGAGAGAAAAGTAGACCTCAGCTCGGAGGCGCGGGGAAAGGGGTATGCTAGGATGGATTACGTGTTCCCGCAGCACAACCCCAAGGATACAATGCCGGGGAACGAGAGGGGTGTTGATTCGGAGTTGCGCGGTGCGCAGATCCAGTTACGGCTTGCGGAGATCGAGGAGGCGTACCATGTCATGCGCCTCCTACATTCTGGACGCGGTGCTGAAGTCGCGGCTGCTTCTCTACGCCGGCAGCAAGATGGGGCTATAGGAGGGAGTTCTCGCGGTCTCAAGGGGGTGGATTGGGAAGCTTGGAAGGGAAGGTTTCATTTGCAGCAAGTTACGATGGTTGGGCATTCGTTCGGAGCTGCGACTACGGTCGAGGTGTTGAGGCATAGGGACCGCTTTGGGTATATTGGCCAGGGAATCATCTACGATATCTGGGGCGCTGCTATCCAAGCACGCGAGGACTGCGAACACCGGATTGCGTCCCCGCTTCTTGGTATCAATAGCGAGGCTTTCATGTACTGGCCTGATAACTTTCAGAGCATCATGTCGCTGTGTCGGGAAGCGAAGGACAATCACGCGCTGTGTTGGCTCATGACGGTGCGCGGCTCTGTGCACATTTCTCAGAGCGATTTCAGTATCTTGTATCCGAGGATTGCGAGCTTGTTGCTCAAGATGACGGTCAATCCGCATCGGGCGATTGATTTGAACGTCAACGCCAGTCTGGAATTCTTGAAGCTCGTTATGCCGAAGCGGATGGCGGAGATGAATAGGGGGACTAATGAGCATCTGCTTGAAGTGGAGGCGCTTGATAAGTTACCGGAGGACCACAAGCCGAATGATAAATGGACTGCTGTGCGCTTGAGGATTCCGCATGAGTTGAGGATCAGGTTGACGCCGCAGTGGATGAGGCGGTATAGTAGAAATCAAAGGAGGAAGGAGAAGCAGGGGAGGTTGCCGAAGGATCCGATGGGGAAGGTTTTGGATGGATTGGAGGATTTGGAGGTTGGTGAGGAGGTGTGGATGCATGTTGCTCCTACAAAGGCAGAGTTGGATGAGCATGGGATCGACGCGGGTAATACGGCGTTGGAGGGGGCGAGTGGTGGGGATGGTATGGTGGAGGTCACGGGGCAGGAGGGGATGAAGAAAGGGATGAGTAGGGGAATTGAGGAAAAGTATATGGAAAGGGGTTGAGCTGATGAGAATTGAAAAAGCTTTAGGAATGTCTTGTCATATGGTGGCATTGAATAAGCGCCGCTTATAACTTACATATATAACACAATTTTCTTTTAAAAGCCCTCCACTGATTCATTTTGAGTTTACAAGGGCAATACCTCTTCGGTGCGTCGGGATATAAATATTGTGGAAAAGAAAGGGGTGAGGGGTTTTAAGCTCCACTTACAGTATTCACTTCCCGCAATATTCAATAAACTCACACTTTCGCACTCAAATAGACAGTTAAGGAAAGCACCCCCTACCTATTCTAAGAGCTATAAAACCTTTCTTATCAACCCTCCTCACCAATCCCCTCCTTATCCTTATACCTCAGAGAATCTTCAGCCGTACACCCTCGGGATCGCGACTAGCGGACGCCAGTAACGAATCCGCATCTTTCTAATTGAAACACGTTAAGCATTCTATGTTTTTTGTATTCATATTAATTGATTGGCATAGAACTTCAGTAAAAACTCGTGCCTAGAGTGAATTCAATTAGGATAAAAAGTTGTTGTCAAGAAACACATTGTTGTTATTAATTCCTACCTTTCACAGTGGCTTGCTTGTACGGTTCCCTTTCACGCGTGAACGGAGTCTTAATTATTTGCAAAATCCCAAAACTGGTTGGATGGCGAGATTGATAGCAGGAACAGGACATCTTGACTCACATCACAATGGATCCATGCGATACAGTTTACTTTGTTGATAGCAGAAATAGAAATTGTCTACTGTCTTATTTGTTTTATAGAGCACATAATATGAGCGCCGAAAATCCTACCCATTATGGGGCGTTTGCTTTTCTTATTACTAGCAAGCATATGCTGGTATTTCTGGGCTAAACAGCGCGTATACACTTTCCCTGTCCGCCATTCTCTGAATCGGCGAGCGGTGTTGTATAGAAGAAACCAACCTCGCACTAAATAAAAGTTCAAGACATAGCAGCAACTTGCTGGGAAATGACTCATTTGTGCGGACTTCCGTCAGTATAAATTGCTAACATTTGAAGTTTTCTTAGACAAGCATGCGTTCTTGCTTTTCATCTGTACTGGACTTGGTGACTTATCTGTTTTGCTCGGAATACATGTATGTACTTACTGTTGAGGATTATGTTACTGTTAAGGAGAAAGCTACTGTTGTTTGTACTTACGTTTGGGAATCGGAATTTCTTTTTGATATTCGAGCAAATCTCACTTTGATACTCTGTAAACATCTAAGATTCAATTTTGGTAAAGGTAATATATAGCTAACGGATTACACGACTATAACTACCAAAGTTGAATATGTTTTGATCCAGGTATTGTAACTTATGTACCACGAGTAGCAAATCAGTCTGACGTCTTCTTTATACCGCGGCCAGGAGGTTCAAGTGTTTAAATGAATGTGATATTACAAGTTTGCGCAATTGAGAAGAGTGAATATGCAATTGCTTGTTATATCGGTAGTTTAATTCTAGAGGTAAAATGCTCAAGTGGATCTGTGTCTAGCAGAATTCTGCTTGATATTACCTCGTCCTGGTGGTTTACGGATTATACATCTGTAACCGGTAACCATGTACACCATTAACTATCCAGTACGGAGTAGAGGCTAATACCCCCAGACTCCCGGGATCTAGAGCTCATGCGTGACACTCAGATATTCTTTTTACTCCCCTATAGCGGCAAAGAAATGCCGATTCGCGTGGCAAGCAAGTGTAAGAGTTGTTATCAATAGCGATATGCTGTCATTTCTATAGTTACTAACGGTCTGAAGGCTTTTCTTCTTTGGAACCAGAGCGCCATTCATCTTTGGTTCCTACTTGGGCAAAGTAAATGTGGGATCAAAATTTCCAAGTTTGCTAGGTTTGCCTTCATTTACAGAGATGGACTTCAGGATCGCTGCTAACTGTACGGGTTCTCTTTGCTGCTCAAAACACGTTGGTCCAATATCTGATTTACTTTTATATATATTTGCCTTCTCTTCAGAATTGTGTCTTAGGGGTTGATGGCCCAAAAGAGCGCTAATAGTCGGTTAGCCTTGATATTCTGTTTTCTTTTCTTTCAAAGTAATTACAGCGATTACTGTATTATTAAATACAGGGCTTTACTTTCAAGCTTATTCTTAGAGTTGGTATGAGTACGAGTTCAGTTTTAGGTCAGCATAGCATATAGGGTCGCATTAGCTTTATTCTTGCTTTATATAGCTTAATAGAAGCCGACTAGTTAATGCTGTGAACATACTGTTGCTAGGATCGCACTATAGTTTTAAATACACCTCTTTATTTATATGAGATATAAGTTACTGGCATAGTGTGAGGTGGAAAACCACCTTGAAGAGTCAGTCAAACAGGAAGGAACGAGCTATAATCATTCGTAATAACTCTATTTTTTAACATATATAAGCCCTCATTCCTTCTTCGAAAACCGATAGAAAGGAAAGCATCATTGGACTCTTATCTCGTGCAGCAGCTGCGTTGTCTGACCTAAACTATTATATTAAGAACGCAAGTTGCATATCAGACACCTATATACGTCACCTAAAGAAGACAGTCTCAGCCCATATAGAGATTTGTACGTCTCCTAAGCTAGATCCAAAGGGAATTTATCGCTTACTGTCAAGTAAAGCATTGCTGCCATTTCTTTGAAGTCGGTCGCTGCTTCTACTCGTTCAAGAGCCAACTCGATTTGAAGTGCCGGATAATAGGATAATAGCAGTGGCCAACTGCCTATTTCAATTAAGGATCTATCTATTTCCCTTATAGGCATAATAAATTTAGAGTACAGAGGTCTGCTGTTCATAAATTGAGCAAATCTTCTAACCAATCGATGATTTTTGATGTCGAGAGCTTTCCAAATATGCATGATATAGAACAAAACCAACTGGTCCAACTTTAATTTAATTCACCACAATACTATTCAATTATGAGCTCCAGCAAATAATTAGCACTATCACTAAGTGGAAAATTGTTTTCTTTAAAGGCTTCTGCAATTGGCATATTGCTTACACTAATAGGGAGTTTAAGATATATATATCGTTTAGGAGAAATTTATTTGCCCCTGAATCGCTCGCTTAGCTATTCTAAAAGGGATCGGGGGCTACATTTGCGATTCTTTCTAGTGTTGATATATTATTCAAGCTCTATGGCTCTGAGTTTATAAAATGTGTTGTATTCATAACGTCGCCATCAGGCTCCTCTTTCCTACCTATACACTTAATCTCTTCAGGCTTCCTCAAAGCAGATATTCTTTTAGGGATGTTACACCCTGCTCCACAACATTTTATCAAAAAGCTTCTCAGCATTTAAGCATTGTAATATATCTCCCTATACAACTCATATTCCGCTCACAATCGGAGCCCCAACTTAAGATCTGGTCTCCGCTTCCACCTCCACTTCCACTTCCGCCATCTTCCCTTGCTCCGTAAACTTAATGCATTGTTCCAGTGTAAAAAATTCCGCGTATGTTGCCCTAGACTGGCCTGTCGCATGCAACACCGCTGCTGAAGTACACAGCACGGTTTCGGGAAGAATATACCGACCTGGACGTTCGCAGCCAGAAAGAAGCACTTGTTCAAATTCAGTTTTCGTGAAACGGTCTATGAAAAGCTCTGATTTATTGTTTGATAAGTCTTTTAAGCTACTTTTGATGTCCGAAGCGTTTTGAGTTGCTCTACTATAGCCAGCTTAATTGCGTCTACAACATAGACAAGTTCTTGTTGATATCGATCTCCCCCCCCCTTCCCTTCATCCCCTCAACTTCCATCTCCGCCACCGCATCTCCCTCATCCGTATCCTCATCCCTCTCATCTTCACTCTCCCCATCCGTACAAGCACCACACGCACAAACAAAGCCATACCAGTTCCTCAACGCCCCATTAACTCCACTCTTATGCCCATAATCAATTGTAACCTCCTCCCCCTCCATCAGCGCCCAACTATTCCAAATCAACAACCCGCCCTCCCTCTCTCCTCCTTCCTTCCCGCTCTCGCCTGCTCTTCCTCCCTCCCCCTCCAGCTCCCGCCACTCAAACCAACAATTCGGAACACAACTATGATTAATCCTCGCCGCGAACCCAAAAACCCCGGTCCCAGAACCCCCCATAACACTAAACCCATTACTCCCCAGCACCGCTCTATTCTCACTCTCCCCTTGCCCTCCATCTCCATTTCCTCTTCTAGCACCATCACTATACCCACACAACCCCCCAAACTCCTCTCTCTCTCTTTCCCCCAACTGCTCCACAACCGCATCCAGCGGATCCGGATTCAGCACCGGCAACTCGGAGTCTGTGGACGGCAGGATGAGCAGCGCGCGCTCGTACAGGATGATGGAGCCGGGTGCGATGTCGTGGCGGGCGAAGACGCCGAGGCCTTTGTGATCAGGCGTAGGGAGGACGGCGAGTTGCGTGTGCATGGTGGTGGGTGGGGTGAAGGTAGATGGGGTGGGAGGAGCGGGGATGAGGAGGTCGGGGACGGTCGAGGGTGTGG
>QGMG01000828.1:0-17476 GCA_007825325.1 Lachnellula cervina | reverse complement strand
TGTCTTGCGTGTAGTTTATACTTTGCATGATGTGTTGTATGGAATTGTAATAGGTGGTGGGGTGTAGTGTGGCTTGATGTAGCTAAGACAATGATCATGAGAGATGGTTATAGATAAAATCGTCTAAATCGTCATTGTATATGCTTTTTGTGAAAGTATATATATGTACAAATATATGGAATTAGAAATACAAAAAAGACAGGTAATGGCCAGCATACTTTCAGCCACCCAGATATCGCTCATTGACCCAACAACTCCTTATACCCAATATAATTTCTAAAAATGTATCCAAAAGTCTTCATCTCATCTCGATATTCCCCTTTCTTTCTTTTCTCACGAGCCATTAGTAATAGGTAAGTCCTTTTCGTTGAGCTTTGGGCCATCAATACCCTGAGCATGACGATCGCCTTGGATCCCAGTGTGAGCATTTCCAGAATCCCGCTCCGGTGAGTGGCCATTAATCATATCGCTATGTTCAGGGATCCCATGTCTGTCTCCCGCCGCAACATTGCTCTCCGTCTTCTCGGGCTCGTCCTTGGCCGGTGTCCACGCAAGGTAATCTCTGCGGACCTCAACGTAATCGTAGGCAAACTCGCCGAGTTGATCATCGTCCATTCCAAGAAGTTCTGCCTCCTCTGATGCACGGAGATGTAGGCCAGGGATGTAGTTAATGATAAAAGCGATGATGGCAGACATCACGAAGGCGTAGCCAGTGCAAGCTACGATGTAGGCAACCTGGATGTAGAGTTGCTTGTAATTGTGGTTGAGCCAGCCGCCGTTGATAGCACCGTTTCCATTCACGCCGTCCAATCCGATGATGTAGTCGGCGGCAAAGAGGGCGTTGAATATGAGTCCGACCATGCCGGCGACGCCGTGTTCAGCGAACACATCCATGCTATCGTCGATGCGGATCCAGAACTTGATCTTGGTTGCAAAATTGGAAATTATGCCGGTGACTATGCCGAGAATGACGGCTGCCCATGGTGGGATGAAACCAGAGGCTGGGGTGGCAGCGACAAGACCAGAAATACAGCCGGAACACCAGCCGACCATTGACCATTTCCTGCGATTAATTGTTAACAAATTCCTGTAAATTTGGAGAGATGAAATTACCTTGCAAGACGGTAATCTAGCAAGCACCAAGTGATTGAACCAAACATGGCAGCCAAACATGAGTTCCAGCAAGCCATGACAGCACGCAGATTGGCACCAAATGCTGAGCCACCATTAAAACCCAGCCATCCAAACCACAAAAGAATCGTTCCCAGTGTGATGAGCGAAACATTGTGGGGTCTGAAATTCAACATCATTTTCTCTTGACGCTTGCCCAAAACCATCGAGTATGCGAGAGCCGAAAGACCAGATCCGATTTCGACAGGTCCACCTCCAGCGTAGTCGAGAATTCCGTATTTGTAACCCCATCCATTGACGTTCCATGCCCAGCATGCAATAGGGCAGTATACGAGTGTTGCCCAGAAGAAAATAAACACCATGGCTGGAATGAGACGCCCACGTTCAGCAATGGCCCCTACAACAATTGCAGCTGTGGTAGCACAGAATTGTAGCTATTGGAAATTAGCACACCATGGGTAGTATACATCAAAGAATGGCCCACCTGGTAAAAAGAATATAGCAATTCAGGAATAAGCGGTGATCCAGGTGAAGGTGTTCCCAGGACACCCTTCAGACCAAAACTTCCCAGGTTTCCGATGAATCCATTTGTTGCAGAAGGGCTAAAGGCCAGCGAGTAACCCCAAAAATACCATTGGAACACAATTACGGAGAAAGAACCCATGCATGCCCAAATCATGGAAAGGGCAGACTTTCGACGTGCCAATCCCGAGTATAAGAAGCCCAGGCCCGGAATCATGAGCAGTACCATGCATGATGAAACGATGATATACGCCTGGTCACCAGGGTCGAAATATACGTTCAAATTATCGACGGCTGTAGTGAAAGGGAAAAATTAGCACTTTACTCCATTTCGCATGCTTCGCAATGATTGAAGAGAATGGAGGTTTCTAACCAGAATCGCCGCCGGTTTTCCCCGTGCCATTGTATGGCTGAGGGGGCCCAATCGGCGTATACGAAGACATGGTGAGAGAAAGGCTTCTCGCGCAATTGGTACTATATTCTCGCCGAGGTCGGCCAATGCCCGCGACGAAAATGACGTAGTATAGATCTGGACTTGTAAAACCAGACCAGACGAAAACAGACTGTTCTTGTCGAACAAGAAGGCAAGAACAACAATTGTACAGAGGTAAGAAGAGCACAACTCGTAACAGAGGAGGAGGCCGAGGACGAGGACGAGGATGAGGAAATGACGAGGAAATTCCAAGGAAAAGAAGTCGAAAGCGCGGTGCTAGATTATATAAAGGAAGTTTCAGTCGTCGTATTGTAGACTCGTATAGGTTCGGCGCCGGTATGAGATAGACGGGCGGATTGGTTGACTATCTGTCTAGTTCTAGTATCCAGAGTAGAAGACAAGCCAGAATGATAAAAGGCAAAAGAACATCGGGGATTGCATTGGGGACGACTCTTTATTAGTACTCCCCCAAACACCGTAACCGTACCATGAATACCAAGCTACTGTACTATAAGACCCGCGCTGGCCCTGCACTACGCTACAGAACTAGCAGTGGAACCAACATGCGCCTCGCCCTGTCCCCGTAGCTCTCCGGCTTATTATCCTCCTGCATGTCCATGTCCATGTCCATGTCCATGTCCACTGAGAAGGAAGTTTTCGGTCTGACAAGGAGTCTCCGATCGGTTAGGGGCTACTCAGTAGGAAGTGGGAAGATCTGTTAGTAGATCTGCATGGAGCTTCCCTGCAAAGCTCTAGAGCAGCCTCATTCGCTACACCACTCTTTATAATTTACCTCAAGAAAACGTCTAAAGAATCATTTCCTGCATCATGCAGCTCAGATGGGCGGATTCTTCTATGGCATGATAGGTTCTTCTCAGATATAGTATAAGTATCCTTACTTAATGTAGCCATGCGGAGGTAGAGCGGAAGCTTCTACCAATATACAGAACGGATCAGGTCAGAGCGTGGGGTACATGCCACCCCACTGTACCCTCCGGTCAGCTTCAGCGAGGCATGAATGAGCGATATCGCCAGCTTGAGTTGCTTCGAGCGGGCCATCTTGGTATACGGAATTCCGTCAAAAACGAGCTGGTGGAGCAAAAATGGTCATTTTTAGCCCGGGGTGGTCTACCTAGGTATGCATGGCATGCATACAAGACGGCAAGGCTGCGATAAGACATGGGGGTAGCTTCACAGGGGGTGGTTTATATACGGAGTACGTACCTTAAATCGAAAGAAAGGTCCAGTCATATGGCTTCCTTTTAGCCACCAGTGTGTCTATGAGGTAAGAAATACCCACAGCTGTGGACAGACTGTGGGGTAAAAGTGAGGACAGCGGGAAGAAAGAGTTTCATGCGGCAGTTTAGGTGACAGTCCAGAAGTCTGTATATCAAAAGCTTCTGTATCCAAGAGACTACCGAGTAATTGTTCGATTGAGTCTTTGCAGAGACGAGGAAGCTTCCTTTTCCCGTCAGGTGGAAATGAAGATCAGTAGCATTATATTCAAGATGCATAGCTTACAAGATGGACAGCTCACTTCTGAAAGTATCAGGTCAAGCCCTGAGCATTTCCTCGCCTATCCCGGAGCCTGTCATACATACCGTACTCTCCCTCGAAATTCTTTTCTTGCAGAAAATGGCTTTTTTTTTTCCACAAGAGAAATCTTGCAAGCTTCAGGTACCAAGCAGGGCAGCGTGGCAGCATGGCAGCATATTCTGTAAGCTCCCCAATCGGACTTTGAAGCGCTCCATCTGACCCCCTCCCCTCCTGCGTGTCCTTCTCGTACGCTCATGGGCCAGGAGAAATTTTCAGTCAATAATTTCCAATTTCCACCCTCACGCTTCCTCTGCCGCGCTCGCCTGATGTTTGGAAAAAGAGCATGCATCTCCTTGGCATGACGTTTTTCTGTTGGGCATGAAGTGAGAAAAGGGGAAAAGTATTTAATTCCAGCTTTGAGAGAGGCCAGAGATAAGACTTTCCCAAAGGCATTGAATGAGGCATAGTTCAGCTTAGCCTTATCTTTTATCTTTGGAAGTTGACGTTGGAGCTGGCCAATCATGTGGGCTGTGACAGAATATTTTGACATCCCGACTCCCGAGTACAGTAGGCCTGAAAATACGGAGTGGAGTGGAGTGGGTGGATGTGGATGTGGATTAATGCAGCCCTGTCCGTGCGCTTCGGGATTGAGCCGCCTGCTAGGTATGCCACGTGACTGAGCATTACGGAGACGGAGGTACGGACGGGTACGGGAATAGAAAATCCGGAAGAGCTTATCGATAAGTCAGCCTCGCATGTAGCCTCGCGCTAAGAACGTCAACAAGTTTTGAGGGGGAAGGAGCAACACTTCAACCGTTACTCAAGACCTGTAACCATGGCCATCTCCCATCTCACCAAGGCATCTATAACTTCAGACTCAAGACATCAAACCCAATATGGATAGGCCCGAGCCCAGAAATTTCCAGGAGATTGGAGTTGGGAATTTTGTATACCAATCGCCAAAGCAGCGGGTAAGCAACGAAGATCCATCGTCGAAAGGTTGTCAGGTTGAGAATGAAAGACTAATGATACACCACAGTTTGGCAAAAAGAAACCACCAGTTAATGCGCAGTGGCGGATGAACCTGACTGCATTATCCCAGAGATATAATGTATGCTTGGCGCCACTTCTTTCCCCGCTTGAATCTCTCAGTCCCTATGAGTGATCGGAAATCGAGAGGGCCCCATGCACCAGCTCTGATTTTCTGCTCGTTGCTGATATGTTTCACTTGCTTGGACTGTGCTAACTCATCACAGCTCTATTTTGCAGTATACAGAAGCATCATACACGTTACAGTTCCTCAGGGCCTAAAGCAAACACTACCTGGGACCCCGGACATCAAGCTTGTTCTGCCACAAAGCGAAGAGGGTGTTAAAGCTGGGGGGTACATCGATCCGAGCAAACCACATTCCGTTAACCACATGAGTAAGACAAACGTCGGAATCCCGGTCTTGCTCTGAGCAAAGCTAATTCCAGCTTCTTTCGCAGTCATAGGCAACCTTGGGAGTCATGAAATCCTCTTGATGGCTTGCGACGATGGCGATATCATTGCCTACTATACGCACCAATTGAATGCTGAAATAAGTCGGAATTTGGCGGTGCAGAGGGGTTCCATCAGTGAGACGGCGCCTATGTTCCACGAGAATGTGGGTATAACTGCTTGGGGGCTGGCTATACACGAACATTCACGCCTCATAGCTGTCAGCTCAAACCGGCATGAGATCACCGTTTTTGCATTCGCGATAGAAGGAAATATACTGGATAGTGACGATACGACCGAGAACGATGTGTTCCCGAATCACGATAGTTCTGCCGCCAACCAATCGCACCCTATGTACAATGGGAGCCCGGGAAGTTCGAAAACGACCAACGACGACTGGCCCCAAGGCCCCTATATATCTTCTACTGCCACCAGGGAATTCCCATCGCTCCGTTACCTTCTATGTTCAGCGCGTAAAGGACGTCATCATAATTATAAATCGGTCTACCACCTCGATTGTCCCAATATTCCATCGATAGACTTTTATAGTGGCCAAGACCTTCACGCTGACTCGATTTTTGCCACTGATATTTCCGGGAACCTATGGGTGAGCTTATTCGATTTTCCTCTGTCTCGGGAGCCTATATCTCCTACAGTGTTTTGGGGCCTTATCGACTTTTAATGTCTCACACCACCTGGCACATTAATAGTCGGTTGTAAACCACCATAGAAGATGTGCAGGATATCCGATATGCAAGCTCCCAAAACGGCTCCTACGCTCTTGGCTCCCATGGAAGAAAATCGCTTTTTTGAAACTATGCTAATACGTCGGTCCAGTCACTACTTCTATGGAAGTCGCCTCATTTTTCTAGAACATTGAAAGTCCGAGCTGTGCGTGTCCAATACCCAAGCGACCATCATCCAACACTCGAAATCGACAAAATGTGAGTAACAAGACCGTGAACATTGGTTTTAGTTAGCTGCTGAGAGTCATTCATAGGGGCTGGGGCGTTCTCGTCATACCTTTGAGGGACTTTAAGATTGAATCGACACCGCAGATAGCTTTGGGAAGTGATCAACCAGCCATCGTGCAACATACCGACGGCTATTTTGATATAGACAGCCATACAAGCGATGTCAGAGACACCACGGACACATTTTCTCCCGTGTTTGAAAGTGACGAGGCTAATACTACGGCTACTAACAACATGGAACGAGTCTCGGAGCAGTCTTCCCGCCAAAACTCGAACACTGAAGATTTACGTGTAAGTCGACTCGCAAACCGTGAATAGACAATAAGTTAGCTGACTCGCCTCCTACATGCAGCGTTCTCTAAATATGCCTCTGCCTTTCGAGGATAAAACGCGCTGGCAAGAATTCTTAAGACAGCTAAATGTCTTGAAGATATCGAGGTTGCCGAGGTCCGACAACACATACTTCCCTCCAGAAATTGACAAGGCTTCATTTTATGAGGGAGTGGCAATTTTTCAAACGCTCCGAACCAGTGTGCAGTTGTTACCGCGTTTGGCGGGCCTTCCGAGCACGATATGTCGTGACGTTTTAAGTAGCGCAGTGGTATGTGATGGGATCTCACAATCCCTGAGATACTGGCTAAACCCCTGGTTCTCTTTAGGATATGGATGACATAGAGACCGTCATACCGAGACTTATAAATTATCATCGCCTCAACATGATTGCCAAAATTTCAGAGCTATCACTTCTCGTTGTGGCCTCGCAGATAGGCATCGTTGCTCTGTTCACGCTTACCAGGCTAGAAAATGGATTCTCGCAGCACGGTCCGGTAGTGATGCTTCGTCTGGACCTCGTACTCCCTTTTATTCAACAGATCAGTGTTCTGGACAACGACGTTCCACTTTTGGGAATTGCGGTTTCTCCTCAACCCTCAAGTGAGCCCTGGGATGCTAGAAAGAGTTCACGGCCAAGGAGATGGAGATTGATGCTTACATTTTTTGGCGGTGCAGTTATGAGCTATGAACTGAGTCGAGGAGAGAACGATGAATTGTGGGTTATTTGAGCCTGCTTTGGCGGTTATTAGCATTAGGGGAAAAGGGGGAAAGGATCCTTAAGCTCATTGTTTAGCTCATATTAGCTATCATTCATGATTGACGTTTCAATTCATTCGTTTCTATCTTAGACCTACTATATAAATTGGGACAATGCTTGGGCTCTAAGCAGCACTGGTTTATAATGTACCAGACCGCGTAGGACATAAGTCAGCCAACCCTGGTGAGTGCCGCCTTTGTTCATCCGGTATAAGAAGCTTTAGGGCGATAATGGTAAGTCCTGGGCTTATAATACTAGCGCTATATAGGTAATAGCTTTGGACCTAGGGTAATATCAAAGGGGGAGCACTATCCCAATTTATACAGTACTTCGGCTGAGTGTCTTCCTTCCTTTGCATCACTTTCCACCAACAAGGCTAATCTACAAGTTAACGTACCTATACTTGCACAGAATCCCAGCTCGACATGGATATTTTCTAAACAAATCTTAAATCTCCTCTTTTTCGTAGTGTGGTGTTGTGGTGTTGTGACGAAAGGGGGGAAACAGGGAATCTTGAGCTTGGATTCGGATTTGTGGATGTATTGTACCGTTTGCGTGGAGGGTTTGAGAGGTGAGAGGTGAGTTTTTGCTGTTCTTTTAATACTGTGGAAAGGGGTCGTATGGATCTAGTATTGGACTTTTGGTGGTGGCAGTGCCAGTTGCGGCAGTTGAAGGGTTGTGGTAGTTGGAAAGCATTGTTCTGGTGCTGATGGTTGGTAGGTGAGTAAGGCAGGGTAGGTTATATATTGATGATAAAGTAAATGATGGGTTTGAGGAGTGTGTGTATGTGTGTGTATGTTTGAATTAAAGCTTGAGGTCTTTTCCTTGGGTTTGGGATGGAATGGACTGGGGTGGGGACTCGGGCTTGAACTCGAGATTTAGTCTATGAGTCTGAGAATAATACTCTCTAGCTTGGGATGGAATTTATGGAGTCGGAAAGGTAAGGTGCTTGCTTGATTGATGGTATGAACGTGGATTTCGGACTTGCTTTCTGGTGGGTGTGGTGTGGTGTCAAGCGGGGAAATACTCCTACTTTGAGATTGTGTGGGTGTGGGTGTGGCGAGTAGGAGGTTAATTATAAATCAAGACTTTATATATGTATATATAATGTAACATTCCTGAATAGGAGGGTAGGTACGAGTAAACACAACGTGCGATCTGCAATAAAGACGTCATGGTTGTGTTGTGTCCTAAATAGGATAATCGAGATAGTATAGTCTGGTTGAGTTACGGAGTAAGGATAATTTGCTTTACATAATATGCTGGGGACGTTTTGATAGAAAAAGCTACTGTACTAGGCTAGGCTGTTTTGTTAAGTGTTGGGGTTTGTATGTCTGGTAGACTGGCACTTCCCCTTTTCGTGAAAGAGGTCGCTGAGATATCATGGACGTCCAGTATCTACAAGCAATCTTCATCAACAACTGTAACTGACCCGTCGTAAACTTCCGCAATTGAATCATCATCTTATGTATTGTATGGTATCCCTCGTATCCTTTCTTATCTATCAAATCCCGCAACTCAGTTACACCCACTTTCGTCATCCATCCTCCAAGATCCTTCCCCGGACATCGGGACGACGGGATCACGCAACATAACACCGTTCAATCCGTCTATGCGGAGTATCGGTCCTTCTCATCGCCCTGATCCTCAGGTTCATCCTACCCATTCGATCGGATCGGGTTCGCGGTATGGCGGATGAGTCTGAGCCTCTCTCGCGTAATCGTGGGAGGGAGGGATGTTGATCCCCTCGAGAGTCGATATGCTGTATTGTAGGCAACGTTGTTTCCATGTGCGCGTGTTTTATGGAGATTGTTCGAGCTAGAGGTATATAAAACGTGGTATATGTAATGGGGGTACGTACTGTACTAGATTGGCATGCGGTGTGCAGTACCGACATGTTCTTAAAATAAGTGCGGGTCGCCCAGATGGTGGGTTAAGCAAGTTTCCTCTTTGGGTTAGGGGAATGCTTCCTCGCATATGGTGCTGGATGGTTATATCAAGCAGAAAAGTAACTACGCACATCTGCTTGCTAGATCTGGAGAGAATGGAGGATACGTGAGGAATTGAGAAGCAGTAGCACTTATTACTAAAGCATTTGAAGGGCAGTATCGGCTTAGTCTATTGAAGGGAGTGATTCCTACCCCATCTAGGACGAGGTAGTAAGGTTGATTGTAGGTGAGTGAATGTGGACAATGGTCGATGAAGTAAAAACAGCTTTAGGATGCTCAACTTGAGTGAGTTTCCTCCTCGAGGATTATGACCAAAGCCACAAGCAACTCTGCTGTTCCGCACCTCTCCTCGTCAGAGCTAATTTAGACATCGTATTCCAGGAGGAAGATTATACAGCAAAGCCTTTTAATTTTGAGACCCAGACTGATTGTTCCAGGATCTAGCATCTTATATCCTTCGAGGATTAATTTGCGCTATTTGAAAAGCAGCATGTCATCTTATCAATGCAAAGGAAACGTGCAAATAAGGATGAAGAAGAAGATTGTGGGCGTACCCCAATTAGCATACCATCATTGTGAACTGACAGGCCATGAGAAAGGGTTATAAACAGTATGACGAAACAAGCTTTACTTCTTCCAGCATCTGTACACTGTGTTTAGTGACTACTAGAAATGAATATGAAGGACTCCCGAGCAATGTGCATGTAGTGAAATGATGACTTTCTACCACCCTAATGTAGAAGCATAATGCTACAACAAAGAGTGGCGGTGTGACAATTGAGGAGCGGAATAGTTCAGAAAGCGACCCCTCCTGTGCTGAACTCATTTAGAAGCTTCTGATAACTGCACAGTGCCTTGGGATTATATCTTCTATCACGTCACTTACAGGCGATGACCATCACGAGTCGTGATATGATCGACGGAGTGACAAGGTCGTCCAAACATAGCTTCAGAAGCCAGCTGATCTCAGCCCTTTCACTTCTCTAAACGCTTTCTTTCTCGCGCTCGTGTTGAGTACGCGTATTTGTTCTTGTTGCAGCATGTTGAAGTGTATTCTTGGGTTCCATTGGCTCAGGCGAGCGGAGCGCATCACAGACAGGTTTTTAATGCGCGCGCTTGAAGCCAACAGAAAATAAGCACATGACCGAAAAGCAGAACAGATCAGCATGAAAGAGAGAAATGATCTTATAGTTGAGCGCTTAACTTATAAAGCATTGCGAAAGAGGAAATGTATTACGGCGACGAGCTTGAATTAAATCGAGCCCTGGCGACGATGGGAAAGACAACTTTCAAGGCATACATACGGTACAGCAGCTGAATCATGGCAATAGCTTTCGGACTTCTCGAAGCAGACATTACCATGGTTCGCGCTAATGCTGCTGTTCGGGACTTGAAGGCAGCTGGAAATGCTCCGGTTTGTGTCTGTACTCCGTACTCCATATGCGATAAAAGGTTGAGGCTGGTTGCTGAAGAAGTTGGGTTGGGATAGAAGTGCCGGCCCTCTTTTACTGTACTCGCCGCCGCTCAGATCCGTTTACTCGTACAGGTATAGCGTATCTACGTACCCCGGACTGCTGTGTCTGACCACTCAGGTGGTGCAACCAATAAATAATAATGCAGACAGGGGAGGAGAGGGGCCGAGTCTCTGCATCTGCATTCAGCATGCGGACGAAATCCCCTGATTGGGCAGTATGGACGTTTTCTATTTGATTACGCTGTGCCCTAAATGCAGATACGTAGCGTAGCATTTAATCTGGATGTAGTTCAGCAGTGCCACACGACTAGTCATGGTGATTGCAGTTCTTTATGTGTGCTGTGCTGTCTCGGCATCAACATGAAGCTGGGTGTCAAGTCAAGATACGGTACGGTACAGTACGAGTTAAATTTACCTACGGAGGAGGTACAGTATCAACGATAGGCGGCATGTCCCATAACAACAGTTGCCGTGCGTGCTATACTCCGTACTCCGTAAGTTCAAACAGAGTGCCCCTAACCCTAACTACGGGAGAGTACTCCTAAAGCAGTGATTCGCCAGTCCCCAGTCTTCGTTTCACGCTGTCGCAGTCCACAGTGCCACACCATGCCGCATAGAGAAAAAGGTGTCAGGTACAGGGACTACCTCCGTACAGTACTCGTACTGTCCGTACAGGCGGCACCTAGCCAGGTCCCGGCTGTATTCTCATACCTCCGTACCGTGAAAGCGCCGCACTTATTTTCGGGGACCTCGTGCTCGTGGAGTTTCGCGTATAATTTATTTATGTACTACTGTACTGGACAGGCTCAGTAACGAACTCTTTGCCGCCCAACGGCCATACCTCCGTACAGAATCAACGATGCAGCCGCTGCACAAGAATTAATGAAAAATTGTGAGATATTCCCGTATCTGAGACATTCTGAATATGGCCTTTTTCTCTCTCTCTCTCTCTTTCTACAGTACATTTTCTGGTCCCTTTGCTGCCTATCGTTTCCTGCGACAATTGAGCCACGCCTATACCCTGCAAAACCACGCTTCCACCTCCTTCCCCAACCTCTCGGCGCGCGCATCCTTCCTTTTTGCCTGAGTGAAGCACACTTCCAGGGGTTTGACGCGGACTCAGCAGCGCCTTCCCTCCCTCACGCACACGCTAGACTTCACCAGCCCATACAGTAGTCACGAAAACGTACGGTACGGTACTGTACCATCGTCGAGCCATACCGAGTGCGGTCACTGCGGTGGGTAAAGAGATTACTGAGAGCAAATCCAATAACCCCAACCAGAAGGATCATCAAGCAGCCTGTCTGGCAGAAACTCTTTCTGACCTCAACCTCCCAATCTATTCACTTCTCCTGCACGTCAGTCAACACGCTCCACGATACCGACGTACCCATCTGCTTCTGGCCATTATCTTTGCTTCCATATCATTATATCTGCGACAGCCCTGGACTTACTTTTGTCGCCCACGCCGTCCACGCATCAGTTTGCATGATTATTACAGCGGATCCAAATTTTAGGTGTGCTCTGTACAGTAGATCAACTTTGTAGGGCAGGTCCTCGCCTCACTCAGGATATTCAAGTCGTTCGACTATTCGCTTCTCGAGTCTCTTCCATCTCGTGTTTCGATCACGCCAGACCTTCTCCAGACCTTCATCCTACTCGCGGCAGGATTGCAAGCATCCAAGAGGGTCCCGAATCCTCTTCCGTCTTAGAGGAGTTTCAACGGGAGCCGGGCAAACGCGCTGAGATTAGCCATCTTTCACTCCGTTCGTTTCAATTGATCTCTGGTCGCAGTACTTCAAAGTTCGCCAACCAGTATTTTTCGGGAGTACATCAGTTCTTACCTCACGGTATTACTTGCGAGGGCATCTAGGGACAAGACGAGAAGTCAATCGAGACTATTTCGGAGAAGTGGGTGCGGTTGCATCCTTTCGCGTCGAAATCGCTCGGTCACTCCAATTCGACCGCTTCAATAGCATCCTCTCTTTTAGGTTCGACACTATTATTGGCACGTCATTGCCTACTATGCCTCAATAAGTATACATTTGGAAAGGGAAAATCGGCCAGACCGATATCGTGGGGGAGCGTCCATCGAACGACGGACTTGAAGATACAGCCATGCCTCCTCCCGCACCCAAGCATCCCCTGGAGGATTCTTGCTCAACTTTGTTCAACAACACTCTTTACACATACACCCCGGAGGCTTTTCAATCGCTCCCTATAACGCAGGGCGCAGAATGGACGGAATTAGATATGGGAGTTTCGGTGAAGGGAGGAGTGTGTGTTCAATCTACTCCGAAGAATGACACGAGTGCTGCAGCATTATACATCGTCGGCGGCACGTCCAACTCTAGTGATTATAAAGGTTTACAACGATACACGTTTGGGGATGCGAAATGGGAGACGATAGAACCAAGCGTGTCGGTCACCCAAAATCGAGTATATCACAGCGCGGCCTACCTCAATGCTTCGGACTCAATTCTTGTGTTTGCTGGAAATCAGGATGGCATCAAGGCTCCGTCATCACAAACCTTTACCATTCAAGTTTCCGAGCCATATGCCGCATTGGCCTACGCAGCTACTGTACCTCCCGGTGTATCTCCTATGCTGATGCAGTGGTCTGAAAGTCACGCGGTGTACATTGGAGGAAGTGACACTAACACAAAAGCAATGATATTCAGCCCATCGGATGGCTGGGTGGATTCAAATGCGACTTTGGCTGCTCCATTCTACAACTCCTCAGCCATCAAGTCCATCGTTCTTAACGGCGATGATTCTAGCAAGTCGCTCTATACTTTTGATATGTCAGTCTCACCGAATGCTGTCAACCGGACGCTTTTGGTGGATGCCGACGGGAATCCAGTTCAGAATGCTAAACCTATTGGCTCGAGAAGCTTGGAAGGCAGACTGGAGGAGAGATCGATGGATCTAGAGAGAAGGGGCAACTTGACAGTTGCTGACTGGCCATCCTACAACAATACACTGGTACCATCAAGTACAAGGACATTATGGTCAGTGGCTAAAGATCAGAGTGGCCTAGTGGTGATATCTGGGGGAAACGATACGGACGTTCTGTGTATGTTTAAGGCAAGGGATAATACTTGGGTAAACGCTACGGCAACATTGACCAAGGCTGAGCATCAGGGGGTAGTCACTGTGCCTAGTGGAGCAGCCTCAACAACAGCGTCGACCACCGCCTCATCGCCATCGGAGACAAAGTCAGCCGCAGCCGCGGCTCCCAAAACTAATGGCTCGGATCCACCATTTCCGGTGAAAATCCTCGGCGCCGTCTTGGGATCTATTCTAGGCCTTGCCGCTATATTGATTGTTCTACTTTTTTTTCTCCGGTGGCGAAGGCAACGGAAACAGTATGCTGACGCTGGTCATCAACGGCGTTCGAGTGGGATCCCAGACGAGAAAGATGGCATGGATTTCGCAGACAGAGGCTTGCCGCAAACGAGTTCGATGAGACAAAACCGTGGACACGAGCCGAATGCATCACACGGGTCATTCTCGTCCGTAGCTATTTTAATGGGGCGAGTCAACCATAAGAGAGGTAGTGAAAAGGGTGATGGGAGTTTTGGTAGCGACTCGAGCAGTCAATTCAACAAATACAAAACCGCCATCAGCAAACCTATACCACAGGAACGAAATTTGGCCTCAATTAAAGAGCCAGCCAGAGACGAGGTGCACATGGTAGATGACAGACCACCTCTGACAAGACCCAGAGGAGCTCCAGGAAGACGAGGGAGTATGAGACGGAGCTCGGGGTGGAATAGGTACTGGTCTGGCGGAAGCGCCCTGAATATTCTTGGATTCGGCTCGAAAAGGACAACCTATGGGGAAGATACGGATTCATTCTACTCGGACAACAGACAACAGAGTGGTGTCACCCAGACATCAGCCATGCCACCTCCTTTGAAAATTGGAGGACAGCCAGAGTTGAATAGGGTTGCATCAGGCAGCCCAACTATCGCACACCTCTCTAACGATGTTCCCTCGCGAGAAATGTCGGGTCAGATCGAAAGATCGGGTTCGATGAGTTCTTTTTCATCCTATACCGACGATCGTTATGACGCCTACTCGAGCGGCGTACCAGCCAGTGTCCATGAACAAGGTTCGTGGACCCCAGTTGATCGATCAGACTGGGCAGACGGTCGAATTCCGAGTAGTAATTACTCGGAAAGCATATACACTTCACGAAATGCCGCCAACAACTTGACACAGGATCTACGCTTTCCAACGCCACCTACAACCCAAAGATTACGCCCTCAACCACCGAATAACGACATGAGCTGGCTTAATCTGGGTGCCGACCGGGTGTGATGTCTTCGCTTCTTATTTAACCTCAGTTTGCATCACCTCCTAGCTGAGGCGTCCCTCATTATACTTATTCACATATATTTCTTCTATTCCTCACTATTAGCGCCACTTCGAAATACTCTTGCATACCCTGGTGTTAGGCAAATGCGTCGCTCCTTCGCTACTCGGCGGAGCAAGTCAAAAGTAGATCATGACTGGCTTCGAATATCTTTCTGGCGTTTTCAATACCTTACTGGACTTCCACTTATCGGAAACTGGAGATGAATGGACTGGTTGGGATTGCATTGCACTAGATTTTCTGCACGATGGCGTCAACATTATGTTTTGTTAGGAGATGTTTTTTTTGTATTGATATCGATACCACGCGGCCTGTCATTGGCAGCACATCATGTACTTGGATGTTTAATGCTTAAATCTGGACGGATGATGTCTGCTATTCCACTACCTGATTTGGGTTTACGGACATATGAGCGGACGGGGGAGATGTAGAGAACATATCAAACGAGATGTGTAGTGAAGAGATAACATTATCAATAAATGTTCATGAGCTATTTGCTTGGTTTACATGCTTGGTGAGACAAAATTGATTTGAACAGGTATCCTCCACGTCGTGACGGCCAACAAACTGCTTGCCGGTTTCAAGTATGGCAAGTGCCAATATACTCCTATGCATCCAGATACCCTTCCCCCTGCCTGTCTCAAATTCCAACCTCGGGTGGCCTCGAACACAGCGTCAGGCAGCCGCGTTTTTAAATGCGAAAGTGATTAAGCACCGCCTTGTTTCTAATTCTGCATAAGACAGTTCTAGCCCAGGCATGTCCTCGCAGGAGGAAGCATGTTAGAAACCCCCACCACCTGGACCTGGCATCCAAGGCAACCCTGCTCTGTACGACATGATCAGGCCTTTGATAGCGATCACCGACCCGCGTTTACGTGTGTTTATTCAAGTAGTACGAACGATGCCTGGCTGGCTCTTGGTGTGAAGTATATATATGCTTTTGGTCTCATGTGCTAATAGCACGGGTATCATTTAGTGTAGTGTATGGAGTATTGCCAGAATCTTCTCTCATGGATCCACCCCTCGCATCTCAAGCCAAAAAACTGCAAATCGGCAACCTATACGTATCGAGCGTCCAATACCGTCTTCGGACACCCTTCCACTCCCCCTCGCCCTCACCACCCAATTCCCCAATAGGCACATCAGTCCACTCAACCTCCAAGCCCGCCTCACTCAGATCCAACTCGGCAACTCGCGTATAAACATCATAGCACACCCTCCTATCCGCCCCAAGACCATTGAAGAACCCGAACCGTCCATTCTCGTCTAGTAATCCAGGCACGAACTCCGAGAAGAATTCCTTGAGCGCGCTGTAATCTTCCCCAAACGTGTCAAAGTAGATGACGTCGAACACCGCTCCGCTTTCCAAGAGCCCCGGCAACACATCCTGCCATTTCCCCTTGTGAACCACGTATCGCCCTCCTTCTGGCGCGCTCTCCTCCCACGCGCTGCCGAAGTCCGAGTCCGCTGCTGCGAGCTTCTCCAGAACCGCAGGGTGTGCTTCGATGATGTGATGCGAGTGCGGGTTGGTAGCTGCGAACATGCGGTCTATGATGCCCATTCCGAACCCGATGTTCAGTATCCTGGGCTTGGCTCCTCCCTCTTGCTGGGCCGGTAGTAGGAGGTCGACGCTGCGGCGCATGATATCGGTCTCCCATGCCATCATGACGCCGTTTGCGTCGGCATCTAGCAGTTTGTCGTCTTCGAATTTCAGGTCTGAGGCTAGGTAATCTGCGGAATTGACATCTTTCTTTTCTTCTCCCTCCTCCCCTATAGCCTGCACTCCCTCTGCCGTATGCCCATTCGTTTCGCTCTCCATAACATCACCTTTCTCCTCCTCTTCCTCTCCCTCATCACTACTCTCCAACGCCTCATACCGCCCCATAATCCCCAACAGCACTACGACACGGAGGAGTTAGTTATGTCCTATTCAAGAAGGTTTCGGGAGTGGATAGAGCTTATATTCCCAGTCTAGGAAATTTATAGGAGTAAGAGTACATAAGACGAAACATAACAGAAGGGGATAGGGTAAAATCAAAGAGGGAGTTTTGCTTACTCTCCGCCCTGACTCCCGCCTCCACGCAAAGCCCATACAATTCCCTCCTCCCCAGCCTCCACGCCAAACACCCCGGCGTCTCATCCCGCAGCACATCAACATCATTCCATATCGCGCCCGACATGAACAACTCCCTCACAACATCCTTAGCCTTCTCTATATCCACCACTTCAGATTCAGGATCATCGTCTTCTTCGCACGCCGCAATCGCTGCGTGCAGCGGCGTGAATCCGGTTTCCGGGTCTTGGACCGAGGCGTTGCCAGGTATGCGGAGGAGGGGTTTGAGGGCTGCGAGGTTGTGCTGGGAGGCGTGGAGGAGGATTGTTTGCGTGTTCTCGTCGATGGGGTTGGGGAGGGCGAAGGCTGGGTCGTCCATTGTGGTGGTTGGGTAGAGAGAGGCTCGAGAGGTATGTGGGACTGTTGAGGAGATTCTTAGACTCTGGAAACTTT
>QGMG01000827.1:0-17499 GCA_007825325.1 Lachnellula cervina | reverse complement strand
TTGAGGACTTGCACGGCGGGGGCGTAGGTGGTGGGCGACTCGGGCGTTTTGCGGATCTCGGTGATGTCTTTTCCCTTTTCCAGCATGCCGAAGGGGGTGCCGAATGCCAGGTCACCGATCATGTCGAAAGCCAGGTAGTTGAACCAGTGCAGGCAGTCGATCTTGGCGTAGCTGCCGTGGGCGTTGTTGGAGAGCGTGTCCCATTGCTTGACGAAGAGTTCGAGGTTCTGGTGCATGTAGATTTCGAACTGGGCGATGCTCTTGGTGGAGAAGGTGTGGGAGACGGTCTTGCGCTTTCGGGTGTGCTCTATTCTGTCTCGTGTGTTGAAGAGACGCGTTGGATGGAGACAAAGGCATCATAGTAGTCGCTGGGGTGGAGTGTTAACTGGTGTTTTTTGCAACTCAATTGACTACCTAGCTACTCACGATTTCAAAAACCCGTTTCCATGGCCATAGATGGCATTGATGGCAGATTCATCGGCGACAGACACGTGGTTGGGCTGGATCCTGACTAGTTTCCCCCATTTCTTGTGTGCTTCATCAACACTCTTATATCTCTTTCCCTGGCGGGCTTGCAGCAACAGCCACAAGGCGGAGAACTTGGCAGCAAACGGACCTGGGATATCTCGTATGGTGGTGTTCGAGGTAAGGTAGGGCACGAGGAAGAAAATGACGACGGCCACGGGAATTGCCCACGGCGTGAGGATGAAGTCTGTGACACCCATCTTTGGTGGTACCGTGCGGTGCTGCGGATACCTGGGTAGTCTCGGAGGGGAGCAAATATGGCGGTGAGTACGACCTCAGAATAGAAGAATATGATAGAATAACTATCACAGAGCAGAGCAGAGCAGAGCAGAGCAGAACAGAACAGAACAGAACAGAAAAATAAGCAAAGTCCCTGCTCTACGGCATATCTGGGAAGTTGCAACCCTAATTATAGCCAAACCATATCTCCATGCTGAAATGCCGTCCCCAGAGTCCGTCCTCGCCCACCACCCCGCAATCATTCCGCACTACAGTAGACGCCACCAGAAACCCCAGAATCCGCGCATCTGGCCAATCAGACGCCGCGCATTACTCGGCGATGGCTCGGAATCCATGTACGAGTGCAGTTTTGGCAAAGTCCAACAATTTCACTAGAGCGCCTTGGAACTGCCTTTGTGAAAGCCGTGTTTTGCAATTGAGGGGTTTGATGGGTTGCTGGTGGGGACGGGTAAATTGCAACTTGGAGTAATTTACTTGGTCAGTTGACAAAGACAGACAGGTACATAAAGTATCGAGTAGCTTCCTCCGACATAGGTAGCGTGCGCTGTCATAGCTACCTATGGTGGCTTGCAGAGTATTCGAATGTGGAGAAGATGGCTTCTTGGGTCTTCAGGACTGGCGGGAGGTGGGTTATTGTTTCTTCAGGACTGGCGGGAGGTGGGTTATTGTTTCTTCAGGACTGGCGGAAGATGAGTGGATAGGTCTTGATAGGTAGATATTAAGACCTCATACCTCGCAAAGATTTCACTGCCGGTATATGCATCCACCAGATCCGATGCTTCCATTGACCAGGCCCGAGCACGCCCACGACACTGATTGTATGTACCTCGTACCTCCTACGCACATTAGCAAGTCTATTCATCTCAGAATTCTTCATACAACTATCTGGCTTTGACTCGTAAACACTACGCAATCAGCCCCCCCCTAGAAATGCAGCTCCTGCCATGTCTCACAAAATGTCATATAATTCATATCTCGTATATCCATCCCAATAAACCCTCACAGCTTCCCCCTCCTGCTCTCAACCGCTTGTCTCAGCTTCGCAATAACATCCGCCGGATCCTTAGCCCCAAACACTGCACTGCCAGCAACAATAACATTGGCCCCAGCATCAGCAGCCTGGTCGATAGTTCCCGGGCCCAAACCACCATCAACCTCAATATTCAGCTCCGGGTATCGTTTCCTCAGCTCTGTGACCTTGGGTAACTCCGAAGCCATGAATTTCTGCCCCCCGAATCCAGGGTGAACTGTCATGACAAGCACCATCTGCAATCATAATCATCAGTATCTTGGCTCAAAAACTCTTTCAAAGACGTGTGTGCGAGAGGAACTCACATCCGGCCTCTCCACCTCCTCCTTCCCCTCTAGAATATCCCACAGCACATCAACCCCCGTATCCGGCTTGATAGCAATCCCCGCCGCCATGCCACACTCATGAATATACCTAATCATATCCTTGGGACTCGTCTTGGCCTCGCTCGTTGCTTCGGGACTCTCGGCCGCTGTGCTGGAGATGGCGGCTTCGTAGTGGAAGCAGTAGAGATCGCAGCCTGCTTTTTGGAACTCCTTGACCCATTTCTTTGGCTATAGCACCCAGGTATTAGATGGGAGCTTTCTTAAGATTGGGTAGAAGACAATGGAAGTACCTCTGCAATCATCATATGGCAGTCAAACGTTCCCTTGCCGTGTTTCTCGCTTGGTTTCGCGACGTGGCTTCGGATTTTGGTGACGACAGGAGCTCCAAATGTGATGTTGGGAACGAAATGCCCGTCCATCTAGTTGCGTGATTAGCAATGGTGCTCCCGGGCTGCAGGCAAGAAGATTCCGGAGCCTCTTCCTGCAAAGTATATCGAGCTGCAGACTGGCTCAATATCAACACCCCACTTACTATATCTATATGAAGCCAGTCCGCGGTTTGGCTAATTGTATCAGAGCATGCCTTTCCCAATTCCGCAAAGTCCGCAGACAGGATCGAGGGCGCGATGATGGCGGGTGGAGACATGTTTGTGGTGGTGGTGGCTTCGAAATCAGTCCGCAGAGCTATTCGATCCTTTCCGTGTAGAGAGAAGTGAGAATTTCGTCTGTAGAAGCTTGAATGATATTTATTTGAAGAAGTGAAGGGAACTTGGAAGGTTTGGGGCTTGATCTTGGTGGGGTGTTTTTGCGAGATATCAACGTCAACTTGGCAGCCCCGCTTTTAGCGAAGGAGGTGGAGAAGCACGTGTTTTGAAAAGAGGGGGGGGGTTTCGGTTCTGCTTTTCTCTTCTTTCCCTCTCGCTTGATTATTAGTTATGCTTTACGGAGACTCGTGATATTCATAGGGGAATTCGGAGTTGATTAAATACTTGGGGATAGTATGTATGTATGTATCTACGGCTACTATACCTATTCGACCTCATTGTGTCTTCGACAAGTGAGAAGAACCAGGTTAACAATACTAGGTCTTGGTTAGAATACTCTATGAAACGAAGCAAGATACGGCATTCCATAACATTTTCTTTTACAGTGGCAAGGAGTGTTTAAGCTCCTGCACAGATCAAATATAGTGTCCTGCAATAACAACAGCAAGTTTGTCCAGTTTCACTAGCTCAGACCCTGGGGCAGTTGCATTCCAGCCATATTGATCCATCTGATCAAAGGCCATCCAGCATCCAACCAGCTTTGTCGAAACGTATATTCTTCTGTGCTTTGTTATTATCCGGCGGACCCAAGGTAGATTCTGTACGCCAAATTCAGTACCAGTATGCGCAGAATTTGTAAAACTAGGTGTAGCTTGAAGACCTCTTATCAATACAGCGCTAGTTCAGTCCTCCCAAGAAGAGAAAATCGAGGTTATAAATCTGGATCCTTTGCTCTGGGGAATTTAAATATCAAGGAAAAGCTCTCCGTCAGATGGTTTCGAGTTGAGGGGAGGAAGAACATATGGTTCTGGCATAGTTCCAGAATGCCATAGCATTTCTTTTAGATGTGGTTGCAGCAGATATAAAGTTTAGAGTTGACAGTCGGGCGACGGGAGGACGGATGAGTTGGAGAGGATATCAGAGCCGCGCTTGCTCAAGTTGACAGTTAGAAAAAGGAGTTGCGGAGAGTAGACTAGCCCCTAGAATTTCCCTATCCCTGCAATTACCAGAATGCACGCCAACATCGAGACTAAATTTGGCTTTCGGAGGAAGAGGACACGAGTGATTATTACAGGGAGAAAAGGAGCTTCAGTATCGTTAATATCTTGCCTGGTCGTAAATATCTGAGACTCTTTTGAAATCTTGTATTATCTAAAGCGATTGCAAAGTATTTAAAAGAGTTTCTCAACCTTTCCCATCTAGGACTAGCCCCTTCATGCCCAAAGAGTCGAGAACCTCACAACGTGGATCCAACATCAGACGACACCAAGAAGCCCAAGACCCCAAACGACGTCTAGACGGCTCCAGACTAGCATCTAGGCACGAATCGCGAAGTGCAACAAAACCGTTCTCCGTGATGATTGCTTGCATGTTTAGGCTAAGGCTGAAACGTTCGAGGTCCGTTCGGAGAGGGGCGTGGGCGTGGCACGATGGGGGAGGGGAGGGGAGGGGAAATGAAAGGTCTAGACTCAGGCTTATGTGCAAGTACACGACATGGATATTTGCTACGCCTTGAGCTTACACCTACGTGCAACCATTAACCCTGTCTGTTTTTGTTGTTGAAGCCTATCCTATGATTCTTCTCAAGCAATTAAATCCTACAAAGACGACGAAGAGTTTCGAATGAATCAGCTCCCTGTTTGGAAGTCATCTCGTCCATGTATGCCACCCACGACGCGGATCTCCAAACAGACTTGTTCTTTCTTCGATGGAGATAGCTTCCGCGGGATCTGCAGATGCGGCAAGGGAGTGTCAAGACGACCATGCCATGTATACAAAGGCCTCGAAGCACAGTGCTTCATTCATATCATTCGTTGATGCGCTTCCAAGGATTCTCTAATACTCTAGTCGGTTTCCCCGCGTCGTCGATCTCTCTGCTTTCTCCTATGTTGATTTTGCAACTACTCATCCCAGGCATACTACGCGTTTTCTGATTCCGTCATTATGTCTTTTCACACATCTGGACAGCTTTGCAGCGTATTAAATGGGCTGAGTTGAGTTGAGTTAGGACATAAACTCAACTCAACTCAACTCGACTAAAAATATGTCGTACTCAAACTTAACTCAAATGGAGTTGACTTAAGTCGATTAATTCGATGAGTTTTGTAGATACGCTGGCTTTATTTCTGCTGTTAGAACTTGTGGTAACACTAGCAATAGTGATATCGAGGTACAAGGATCTCGACAAAACTTTTCCATTCCGGAAGAGAAACCCAGAGACGACTTCATCTTGATACAACGGAGCTTGAAATCGGCTTCAGTTCTGAATACATAATTATAACCACACTTCCGCTCTGAATTGCATTGCGTTGCATCTTTCCTAGTTGCTTTTTCCTAGATACTAGCTCTGCTTCCTTACCCAACGCCGCTCTCATACCATTAGCGTAGCCTGTTACGCTACGTTGTTTTTTAATATACAAAGACTCACGCTTTTAAATTCTAGCAATCAATGCTCCCATTACCTTGACTGTTTAAACGGTGGTCACAGGGAGTCCCCATCGCCGAACAAGAATTCCTCGTGTTGTTTTATAGCTCCCATAATCACAATCAATGTGATTCGGACTATTTTCCAACACACGAGGGCATTGCAACCATTTCTAGAGAAACGTTTAAGCGGGATATCTGCATACAACACTTAATTATTTTTCAAAGTTTAATGTCAACTTGAATTCGGTCTATCAAATACACTGTATGGAGCGTATGTCAGGACTTGGACGAGCCAGCAGGCTGGATGGTCGCATAATGGGGTGGCCGTTAATAGGGACGTGAGATATACAGTTCCTATTTGACTTGCAGACTTTCTTTCTTGAGCACTTTGTACTGATGCATGCTTCAGGCTTGCAAGATATCCTTCTCTCCGAATCCACGCTAATCAATCTCCGCAGATACCCGTTAGCATATCTCAGTGCACGACGTTCAGCGGAGTAGCTGGCGCTTGCAACGCATCTCCCTTTGAGATGGAGGATTCGGTATTCGAAAATGTGGTAGGTACAATGGGCGCAAACCCAATTGCAAGTCTCCATAAGCAATTCCTTTCCTAATTCTTCCTCGGTCTGAACGTTTCCAATGCGATTGTACTCACGAAGAAGTGTTTTGTCCTCTTGGCGTGACTCTTTGATTTTCAGACAACATAGTACTAATATGTTGTGGCACGCAGTGCCGCTGCACCGTGTAAGAACATTATTCTGCTCTGAGAAACGGAGCTGCAGTAACCTTGTCACGTTACACCAGAGGGGGTCGCCTAAAAAGAAAAGCAAACAGTCATGTGAAATGGCGGTCTACCCCGCGTTTGGAGACACGGCAGGCGCGTCTGCCTCTGCTCCAAGCTTAACGAGTCAATGCTTCAGGTGTCGGGTTGCCTCTCCTCTCTCCTCCACAACAAGCTTGAAACCTTTCGGCAGAATACGCAATCCAACAAATATACATCACATCTTGTCCTCAATCGTCTGCACCATCACCATCGCCACCATGGGTCAAAGACACCAGCTCTTTATTATCGCCAAGATCAACGCGCGCTACCGTGTGCTCGCCGTCGTCCACAATCAGTGGCTTTGTGGTATAGATGCTCTGGAGGTGTGTCTCCGGCTGATCAAGACCTTCGAAGAACCAGAGAACCACCTCGCTCTCTCCCACGAGCTTCGCTGGGTAAGTTACGTTCTTCAATCATACATTCGCGTCTCAATATCCATTCTTGGTACCCAGGAAGTTTGTGATGCTGACAAATGCTTCTCAACTTGACCAAATTCAAGCCCCTCTTGATCTAGCATCGCTAACTTTGAAAATTTGCAGGCCAAGACCCTTTCCGAAGATACATGGCAGTCTAAAGACGAAGGACTCATGCCATTCCCATTTGTTCATACTTGCTTGTCGACGGGAGCTTCCTATGATCCTCATCCAGAAAAGCCATATTATCACAAAATACGCCCTTTACCCTTCAACTTGAATTACAATGGAGGGGATAACAATGATGGGATCACGGTCTTAGATATCACCAATCTAAGGAAAGTGCAATATACATTTGTCGACTTCAAGGGTCGGATGGAGGAAGTTTACTGGTACGGCGATGATGGAAAAAGTGACGAGAGCGGACGCGTTCTTGAGCTGGATATCATGAAAGGTCTAATACCAACAAACCGTAAGATTGTGGAGGATATCTTTTCCGACTACAGGATGAGGCCGCTGTCGGCTGGCGAATACCTTTGGTCTTACAACTATCAAACCCCAGAATTGTTCAAGAAAGATCATTTCCTCGGTGTGTTAAAGGATTTCGAATACCGACCTCTGATTCATGCGAATATTCTCGACAGCGTCTGGCCTAATGCTGGGTGGAGAGAGAGCAAGCCAGCAAAGGAATCTATTGAAAATGGTCAGTGTTAATTCCTCGCCATTGTCGATCATACTGACTAAAGCCTTAGTATCTGTCACATCGTCTACTCTTAGGTCAACTGCAATGACGATACTTATTGACGAAGCCCTTTCCAGCCCGGTCGAAGAGCTGCCAAAAATCCTGGAAAGTGCAAAGTTGTTGACCGATTTCTGGCCAGTAATGAGAGCAAAGCTTTACGCGGAGCCTGAAGGCGTTTCTCGTTCGCCAGCGGCTATGAAACTTCTGTCTTTTGTCATTGAGCACGATTCAGTTGTCGATCTCAGCCCTTTCCAACTCCCACCTGAGGAAATTCGCCAGACCCTGCTGGACTCGAACTTGGACAATGTGAAGACATTAAGTCTATCTGGCAATGGGTACATCGACGAGAATACTCTCAAGGACATTCTCACCAAGCATCCCGCTCTGGAGTGCCTGCATTTGCTCAACACACCACAACTCGAATTGAAGATAAAGCTCGACTTGGCAAGAAGGTTCAATCTGTCCGAAATGCTAGACACCGAGCTATTGTCACTTCCATTCGACGAGACGCCTAAAATTGCGGACCCAGAGTCATACTGTTATGTCCAGCCTCTTGTAGTTCAGATGATGGTAGTGAAAGTTGACCGCATGACACGGGAGGAGCCTCGGCTGCCTCGCACATCCGATGGTGGTCTTTCTATCGAGAACATAACCACGACACAGAATACTTCTAGGGCAGTTTCTTTGCCATTCCCGTTCTCCAATACAAACACAGCGCCCCACAGACTCCTCTCTGGCATCTCCAAATCCATACGGTTTCTCGCCCTTAGTAGTCTAGTGCTCAGGGAGCCTATTACCGACCTTGGGAGAATTCTAGCATTATCTTGCGCAACAGCATTGCAGTTCGACGAGGGACCTGCTTACAAGGCCGGTGCTTTGTCAGAGACCCTATATAGACGAATTGATAGCCGCCAGGAGCTTTTCTTGCTCCAGCGCCAGGCTTCACCAAGACCAAAGGTGATAGCCCCTGAAGAGTGGTCTTTGCTCTTCATCATGGAGGGATTCATGCGCTTTTATCCTAACGCTGTTAGGTACGCTTTCATTAGTGCCACGTCTGTTGATGGAGCTGGGGGCTCAGACGAAACAGGCCCTAAAACCAAGATAATCCGAGCGGACTTTGAAACATTCCTTCATCACACCATAAAAGGCGAGAGAGCCGAGGAAACTCGTGAGCTTATCTTGGGTGGGTGGAAGAGGGCTCTGGATAACTTGGATCCAGAAGATCCCGAGTTCCGATTGGAGGTTTGTGGCATGGAGGAGATTGAGTCTTACTTGCGTTCGGAGAATTACACTGGTTTGAAGAAAGACGGCACTTCAGTCTCTTTGGACGATTAGTGCGTATAGAAATGGGGTCGGAAATCAAAAGTTCTGATAATGCTGGTATTTGCTGGGATCTGGAGAATGTGAGCTCAGCTGTCATCTACTTTGGATGATATGTAGTCTGCGTGTTTGAGTTAAAACAAAAGAAAAGCCTTGTATATGTGAGCAGAGTCTTTATTATCGTACCAAGCATGTGACATGGTCTTTAGCGCAGCGTTGAGCTATTATGCTGGTTGCATCTCGACTTTATTTCCTTCCTATCAGTTCAAACTCAGTCTCAAGCTTCCCTAACTTAAGCCGTTCATCATCTCCTAATAACGGTGTGCTTGAGTGGGACATGCTAGTCTCTTACACCTCGACTCAAACATTCAAAGCATGCCGGCCAAAGAAAGCATGGAAAACATGTGCATGTACAAGTAGTGCAAGTAGTGCAAGTCACGATACTTCAGGAAAGAGGCTATGTTTGAATCTTTACATTCATTACCAACCCCAATAGTCACGTTGGCAGCACACCATCCTCCTCATCAACATCGCCCTTCTTCCCAACAGCAGCGATCCCCATGCCCCTAATCTCAAACTCAACAGCCCCTTGCACACCAGGCCCACTGGCCGCCACATGCGGCGCAAACACGACCTTCATCCAGCGTCGCCATTTCCTCAGCACGAGCTCTCCGCGTTCATTCTCCTCGTCTGCTGCGAGACCAGGTCCGTAGACGGGTTTCTTGATCAGCGCAATGCGGAACGCGATCTGCGTCGTCCATATTAGGCCCAGGCTGGGGGTCTTGAGGTTCTGGAGCGAGGCGGCGGACGGGTGCGGATCGTCGCCCCAGCCGGTGAACCAGCGTTGTTGGTGGTCGAGGGACATGGGGTCAGGGGTGCCGGCGAAGGGTGTAGAGGGAGGTGGAGGGAGCGCGCTTGTGCTTGGCATGTGCGGTGCGGGTATTGAGCTTGATGGTAATGCGCCTGCGCTACGTCTGGCCAGGGGACTGCTTTGCGTGGTTCTGTTCAGCACTGGACTTGATCCGCCTCCGCTTCTACTTCCACTTCCATTGTTATTGGAAAAGCGATCCGCGACCTGGTTTGCGACTACGACTGCAATGTTGTGCTCCCTTGCGATGGTGCGGAGTAGCTGGCCCAGCTTTACGAGCTCGGAACTGCGCTGCGCCATGTTGGCGCCTGTTCCTCCGCCAGGACGCTCGAACTCGGCGCGGTAGTTGGCTGCGACCGAGTCGAGGATTATGAGCCGCACGCCGTGGCGCTCGATGGCGACGGGGACTTGGAAGCGCAGGATGTGGTCTTGGGATTCGAGGTCTGGGGTGACGATGCTGATTACTTTGTCGAGCGTGGGTTTTGGGCTGTAGGATGTGAGGACTGGGTGGGTGCGCAGGAGCTGGGAGAGTCGGGTTGTGGGCAGGGCTGATTCGGTGGAAATGTAGAGGACGGAGCTGGAGAGGCCGTGGGGAGCTGGGAGTTGGGCGGATAGGAGGAGCGTGAGGAGGAATTGGGTTTTGCCCGCGCCACTGTAGGGTATTAGTTTGATTATGTGGTATCTGAATTGTAGGATATATGCCTTTCGCCAGTCACTTCGGTGATATAACCTGTAGGAATCCCGCCTCCCAAAGCACGGTCAAGGTCATCGTCCAGAGTGCTGACAGTATTCCAAGAGTCGACGATATCCTTTCCGGACTTCTTCAACGTCGACAACCCCTGCCCCTGCCCCTGCCCCTGACCCTCACCACCAGCCTCCGTTATCCCCAAGCTCTGTCGCAGCGCCTCCAGAACCGCACTACATAGTATCTTCACGCCTAGGGCCGGGAGCTGAGCGCGTTTTGCTACCTCGCCGCAATCGAGGGTGAGGAGGTCTGTGGTCGTGACGAGGTTCTTTTCGAGTTTGGGCAGGAGATGTACATATTGATGGGTTGGGAATCCGGGGAGGACACTTGTGAGGTCTGTCATGGAGGCATCTGGGACGGACGGGTTTGTTGGCGGCAGTTGATGGACGTTGAGGTTGAAATAGAAAACGCGGGGCAAACAAAGATAGACGGGACGGTGTTTATCGATAAGCTCGGTCACACGTGACGTCTAACAACTTTGCTACATAGCAGAGGAAGGAACAGTTGCAATTTATGCTTTATTTATCTGGGATTGCTGCTCCTCCTATTTCCAAAATCTTAATGATCCTTCCAATCAAATTGATGCTGTATGTTTATAACAAAGAACCAGAAGTTTTGGTTTCTTCTATCCCTGGACTCTAAGTAATACCCAGTACCATTCCATTGTTTGGTCTCACTGGACAATTTGTACGAGGTGTCGATGAACACATGAACACAGCTTGTGAAGCTGAAGCAAACAAATGGAACCACAGCATGAAGGAATAAAGTGGCCAAGAGAATCCCCTTGGAAGACTGCCAGCATGGCCTCACTGAGGATGAAGTACGGAGTAAGACCAGGTGGACTGTGGTGCAGACAGACCCGCATCTAAAGTTCAACTCGTGTCCACTTACTTCCCTTCATTCTCATAGGGCTGGCGAGTAATGAGGGATTTTGATGTTTGCGATTCCTGTCCTGTCCTGTCCTGCCCTGCGCCATGCCCATACCATGCATGCCCCATGCTACATGTAGCAGTGCTTGCAGAGGGCGGAGGCAGAAGAGAGGGCAGAGGAGGGCAGAGGACAGATTTCGAGGGCGGCAAGCAATCCTTCTGCCGGTGTACATGACGGGATCTTCAGGAATGACGCTTCAAGTATGAGGGTTTTATGTGGCTTTACGGCGTGGACTGTGGCAGAGAAAGACGTTTTCCGATAGTGTCGCAAAGGAGTGCTGCTTGACTCATCAAAAGGGGATGATGCCGATTCGTTGCACCGTAGATTATATCCGTCCACAATTGTGCAATGGACTTCTTCGATTCCTGGGAAAAGGACAAGCATTGCCCAAATCAAGTGATGGTTATTGGCTCAAAAGTCCTATCAATTGGCCCCTTCCCCTCCTATTTCAGCCCTGTGAAGCAGTTGACGCCACGAGCTTTTGACATGGGCAACCAATATCCAATAGACGGATGGATCTTGATCAGAAAACATTACGAACTATCGTATGTTTTAATCTGATTGTTTGACTTTACGGGAAGGTGATTTACAGATGTGACAAGAAATACCCAGGACTCGTACGTCGGCTTTCCTAGAGAAGTACTCGGTGAGGCTGGCTGCAATTTCCCAACTCGATTAGAGACCGGTAACGAATGCGGATGCGGATGCAGCCAAGCAGCGTGGGGTGGGGTTGTTGAACCAAATCCATGCCGACATTCAGCTTTTACTTACCGGCGGCCTCAAACTGTTCACCGGCATTCAAGGACTTCGCGATGGATGTAGCATGATAGGACAATGGCGAGAATGGCCAAGTATCAGGTGGCTGAGAACTGGAATGGGATTCCGAAGAGGGTCCTTTGGTGGGGGTCCCTGCCACATGAGGCTCTGGACTCTGGAGGTCGCGATGCTTCGGTGATGAAATCGGGATAACACGAGACCGTGTCTGACAGCGCTAAGAACTGTACTCCTGCTCCAGATAATCGAACGATCAACGCTCCACTCGAGATACGATGCTCAAACCGGCACCCGCACTAGGAACTTTGACATAAAATCATGGTAATCCGTGCTGCTATTTTTGTCAATTATTAATCCACGTGAGCTCGTGGCAACTTGTGCGTCGCAAGGCTTTCTGACATCAGGAAGAGGGAAAAGAAGCACTGGATAGGGATATTCATGCATTTGGTATGAACACCCTCTTTGCGTGCATCTTAATTGACTTGTTTTTCATTAGGTATAATCTAGAAGTTGCAAAAACGCTGCATCTTGAAGCAAACAGAGAGATGACTTCGCCCCTGTAGGTAGCGTCTAATCATACACACTAGGCCAGATGAGAACAAGCGAGCTTCACCCCCTGAAACCCCCCATCATTCCCATTCGCTGCAGCGGCAATCGTCCGTAAGAGCAGCGAGCATATCACGCTGAATTGTGACTCCAGGCAGCAGTCATGCACGACCACGACCTGGAAAGGCGGATTTGTTAGGCACTCCGCCGCCTTCGACCTCATCTCACCACGCTCTTGCTGTCTCTCCTCCTTATTCTGCTTCTTCGCCCTTCCATCACACCAAAATCCCCAAATCTGGCCACGAGTCCAGATTGCGTTGCCTATACCGTAATCCCTCTTCCCCCCCGAGAGATTTCTTGAGGGTACCGTTACCGTTGAGAGCCCGCCGGACCATCGTATCCCTATATACTCGGGATTCGTCTTCACCCTCCAGGCAGCAGCTGGCCTTACCTACCGCCGTCCCCCGCCCCCGCCGTGTCTACCTGTCTTCCTTTTCAACCTCTAAGCCTCAGTCTTCTTCATTCATCGTCGTCCATTGAAGAAAACAAACGCGACGGCAAACACTCGTCTTTTCGTCCTCGGACGATTGCCCCAGAGCTCACCATCAACGCAAGAGCTGACGGCATAGCCCCGAGTATTGTATGCACCCAATGTCTACTTTTGTCTCTCCGAACCCCAGAACCAAAGTCCTGTTTCACCCAAAAGATCAATTCGGCGAGCGTCGGATTGACGAATCAGCCCTATATATAAAAAGAGTGGTCGAATTGCTTCATCTTCGGTGAACTATTCTTCATTTGGACACCTCGACTTTCCTCCCGATTTCCCCTCCATTCCTGACTCGAATCGACTCGATTTGTGACTCACCTATTAGCACTACACTACCTACCTATGCTTGCATGAAAACAGGATCTCTAGGGCTAATCAATGAATCCTAGCAGTCGACCCCGTACCCGTACCACCAACATACTTGGAATCCACACCTGGCCACTCACCCTCACCCTCACCCTCACCATGTCTTTCAACCACCCCCGCCGAACTACAAAGACTACATCGCCTGCTCTGACTCCCTCGTCCAGTGCGTCAGGCCGTCCCACCGTTAAGACCAACATGTCCCTACGCAAAGGAGCCACCTTCCACTCACCCACTACACCAGAGGAACAGCTTCCTGAACAGTTCAAAGTCCCTGCCCTCCCTCGTCGTTCCCAAACCACACTCGAGGATGTTGTCGATGCACATAAACGTCGTGTTGCCTTGACTCTTGGAGATATCGATCGAGGTCTCGCTGCCGTTGAAGAACGCTCTCCCACTGCCCGACAGTCCTTCCCTGACGAGGCAAATCCAGTCCCCCAAGGGTTTCTTGATCACACCCTCGGCTCACCGTCGACTAAATCATACGGTTCCATCATGGATGGACCAATGTCCAAGGAGTCTCCATCAATTGGAAGACGCTCCCTCCGCCCGCGGCACAACCGCCGGCCTTCCAGATACTCAGACAGTGCTCTGGGATCCTCTATTGACTCCAGATCTGGCAAGAAGGCCGCAGCCAAGAGCTCGACTAGTGTCACTGATGACCATTGTTCGAAGTCTATCGTTGCAGCATCAGCTATAACTAGGTCTGCCGCCGCCCATTCCTCAACAATTGAGAGTCTTTCCCGACTCAGTGCGCGTGCCAGCAACCGCATCCACGAGCATATCTTGAAGCCGCTGCTCGCAAAGCCGTCCTTGAAGGAGTTTCACCCAATCGTAAAGGACTGCCCCAGAAGAATCCACGGCAAGGAGATAGTATGCCTTCGGGATCTTGAGAAGACGTTGATTTTTATGGCACCTGTAAGTGATATCCAAACTGATGATGTTGTTGGGGGAGTTGCTCACTGGTTTTCGCGTTTGAAGGAGAGGACCAAGACCGCCGCCTTGTACCTCGATTTCTGCCTCACGTCAATCCGGTGTATCCAAGCGACCGTCGAATTCTTGAGCGAACGCGAACAAACTAGACCACACGACCGACCTTATACTAACGGATACTTTGTCGATCTCGTCGACCAGATTAAGCAGTACGCACAACAAGTTCAAGCTGCAAAAGAGAGGGAAGCCAAGGGAGAGAAATTGGACGAGATGGACCCTGAACCGTATGTTCACCTGTCCTTTCACCCCACCTTCTCCGCACAGCCCATGCTGACCTCTATTGCTAGAACCGATGAAGTCAGACTTCATGGTGGACTCGCCAAAAACGGCCGTCCCGCTGAACTAGTTCGAGTAAAGAAGAACGGAAAGGCTATATCAGTCGCCACCGGCCTTCCCATTGAACTTGAAGACGAAGATAGTAAAGAAGCCATGCGATTCAAGCGGTCATTGAGCCAAGAGGCCGAGGATGACGAAGCAATTATGCGTTCCATGGCCCGCCGGAAGCGCTCAGCTTCAGCAGCTGAGCTCGCACCAAAACGTTGCCGTGAACCTGGATGTGACAAAGAGTTCAAACGCCCATGTGACCTCACCAAACACGAGAAGACTCACTCTCGTCCTTGGAAGTGCCCTGTTGAATCGTGCAAATACCATGAATATGGCTGGCCCACCGAGAAAGAGATGGACCGCCATAACAATGACAAGCACTCTCAGGCTCCTCCTTTGTATGAGTGCCATTTCAAACCCTGCCCATATAGATCGAAGCGTGAATCCAATTGCAAGCAGCATATGGAGAAAGCTCACGGCTGGGAATACGTTCGATCCAAAAACAACGGAAAGAACCGCTCAGAGCACGGTGCCCCAACCAGCAACAATGGCCTACCCACTCCCCAGACCACCAACATCCAAACCCCAAGCAGTGATGGAAACCACATTTCTACTCCTGATGGGGATGATTTTGACATGAGCATCGGGTATGAAACTTCAGCTTGGAATGATAATCAAAACCACTTGAACTTCCCAGAGTACAACTCCTCGGACATGGACCTATTTGCACCACACCAGCAATTGCAGCTAGACTTCTCACCCGTCTCCGACATGAACCAATCTGGCTCAGTCTCCTCCAACGGCCAATCCCCATACATTGCCAACACTCTCCCTGGGCAAGACCATTTCCAGGACAACTTCCAAGACTTCAACAGCAACAACGTTGACTTTAGTTTGTTCGAGAATGAAGACCTCTACAGCGCCAACGTCCAAATCCCCACCCCATCCCACGATATCTACCAACGCGCAATTAGCGGCTTTGAGACATCAGGCGTTCCTTTCGCCGCAGACCCTATCCCACACATCTCCCCTGTCGGTCACGGGAACACCATGCTCTACACTCCAACCTCAATGCGTGACGTAGACGAAGGCTTCGAGGACTTCGTCCCCGCCAACTGCAACCCTCAACTCGGTAACTCGGCCGATTTTCAACTCTTCCCCTCGTCCACTGGAGGTACAATCTCTAGCAACGCGCCCAGTGCCCTGTTTGGCGAAATCCCACACACCAATGGATTTCCCGGCGTTTCCGCACAGGATCTGCTAGACTTCTATGCAGCGAGCACAGCAGCTGCTACTCAGCACCACGTCCAGCAGAACCATAACATGGGTGGCATGGACTGGTCTTCTGATGACCAGTTTGGTGGGTACAGAAGCCATTGACGAAACAAACATGTTGCAAGAGGGGAACAGAACACAAAAAAATGTTGGATTCATTCATCATTGTGATATTAGCACGGCGTTAACTTTACGTTTACTTGATTTTCCCCTCTCCTTTCACACCTCACACGAGTCATGACATGAAGAAATTGAAATGTAATGGGCGGGATAAGATGTATGAAGAGGAATCACAATTAGTTTGTCATCTCGACGGGGTAGAATAGCTTAGCTTTGGTTGCTTTCCAGCTGTTTCTTGTTACACTCCGGGGATTTTTCGTTTGATGGATGGATGGACAAGTGCAGGAGGGGCTGGGTTGGGGTGGGGTGTCGTGGGTAGATCTCGCAAAGCGATTGATTTATGCTTGGCTTGGCTTGGCTTCAAGCGGCTTGCTAGGATAATGAAAGCAATTACCCCTCATACTGTTTGTTCATTCTCCCATGTCTCGTATGCGACTTGTGAATCGTAATGTCTGTGCAAGCAAATAAGTGAGTATCTGTCTGGCAAGTGCGTGTGTTGGAGACAGTCGGACATCCCCAAGTCCAGAGTAGAAAATATTACGTCCTGCAACTGCTGCACTTTCCATTCATCCATTCATATATTCCTTCACAGCATTTACTATTCAGTAGCAACCAGCGGCAGGCAGTGATATACTACGTACGCACTATATCAAACTCTGCAAGTAACCTGGAAGATACTCACTGCAAGTCCTTTGGCTAGAATCAGTAGCTGAGGTGTGGTGTGGTGTGGTGAGTCTGGTCTCAGTCAGGATCCGGTATTAGTTAATTGACGGATATCAAGTATTTCCAAGTACAGATTACTTATACAAGATGTAGATATAATAAATACACCACTTATCCAACTCCTACTCAAATTAACCCGCCTCTACTTTATCAACTACATAAATCCATCCATCCATCCATTCGTGACCGTGCACCTCTCGCATCCAAGCCCCTCCGCCTCCTCCATCTCACTCTCTCAGCCCAACGTGCATCCCAACACCCCTCCTATTCTGCGGCGGCAGCACATAATCCTTCTCCCTCCCCATCACATGCCCCTCCCAAAAATCCTCATCCAACCAACTCGCCGCCTTCCCCTTCCTCCCCGCCCCCTTCTCCGCACGCTTCCTACTCCTACTCCTCTTCTCCTTACTACCCCTCCTCCTCCCCTCGCGACGATCCGTGCTCCACGGCCAACGCACCCCCTCCACCCCTCCGCCAATTCCCCATCTCCACAGCCACCGAAAACCCCCTCCATGCATAACAGGCCTTGCGACAAAGTTCAGCACGCCCCGCACGCGCGTGCTCCACGCGACGATCAGCGCGAGCGTGATAATGACAGCGGAGGACGGGATAGCCACGAGCCCGATCGTGCGGAGAGTCAAGAACTCGCCGCCAGCGCCGCCCCACTCGCGCGTGTTCATG
>QGMG01000826.1:0-17512 GCA_007825325.1 Lachnellula cervina | reverse complement strand
CAGCCCAACCAGACCGAAAACACCATCCCGCAGCCCCCACCGATCCCCCTCGATTTCGAGGATAATAGCGATGTGATTGCGCTGAGGAGCGCGATTGCGATTCTGCAGATGCAGGCGCGGAATGCGGGGAGTGATGTGCGGCGTTTGAGGGATGTGAAGGAGAGGGCGCTGAGGGATCCGGAGGCGTTTTTGGGGGCTAGGGAGAGGGGGGAGGTGAGGGTTAGGGATGGTGGGTTTGGGCCTAGTTATGAGAGTGAGGATGAGGACGATGATGAGGATAGTGAACCGGGTATGAAGGGTGATCATGATGTCAAGATGGATGGAGAGGGCAGGGATGGGAGTGCAGAGAAGAAAGGGGAAGAGTGGTTATTGCCTCGGATGCAGAATGTGGTGCGCTGTCCACCAATTAACTGGAGTCAGTATGCGGTTATGGGGGAGAGTTTGGATAAGATACATAAAGATCAGTTGGATCGGCCAGTGGAGGGAACGCCGCAGCGGATTGGACCTGATGGGAATTTGATTTATGGTGGTGAGGGGGAGAGGAGGGAGCATGTTGGGGTTTATGCGCCGTATGATCCTATGAGGGATAAAGTTGAGGTTAAGAAGAAGAATGCAAAGAGATGATAGGGCTGGGCTATGTTGAACGGGAGGGGTACTTTTTACGAAAGAAAATTCACGATGTTATGGGTATGATTTGGGATTGGAAAAGGGGCATGGGATGGCGTTGGCGGCTACTTTATTGCATGTTATTGGCGGTACAAGACTTGCTAGAAGGCAACTATTGACTTTAGAGACCCGTACTCCTCTGAATACTGAATACAAGAACGATGGCATCCAGACCCTGCAGGTTTCTTTCGGCAGCCTAAGTTTTGGTGGTATATTATGTCATTATCTCATATATCCTATACCTTCCCAAGAACCTGGTCAAATAGCCCAAGGAGTTGCTTCACTTCCTCCACTGTTTTGATATCAACTACCAAGTTGCGAGCCGAGAGAAAGGAGACAACTTACCAGTATTATAATGCACCATCGAAACTCTCACCACACCATCGTTTCCCAATCCCAAAACCTCATTCACCAATCGATTACTGTAAAATCCACCCCACCTGATTCCCATCTCCCCCTTGCTCAACTCATCCACCTTTTCCACAACATCCTTACTCTTCTTCCCTTTGACCACAAAACTAATCGTGCTGACCCTCTTCTTGGTATCCGCACTCTTCTCTCCACATATCGTAACATCGGGCCTGTCATTCAAGTACCCCAAAAGTGTTCCCTGCAGCTGACCCTCATGTTTCTCAATCGCAGCCCACTTTTCAGAAGGGCTAGATCCAAAATACGCAGAGACTGAGGGAATCGAAGACGTGAGTTCGTAATTGCCACCTGCGAGACCGAGCTTGTTATCTAAGGTTCTAGAGGCGTTGAAGAAATGACCTAGGGACGTAGTTGCTTGAAGCCCGTGTTCAGAGGCATATAGCATGGAGATATGCGGACCATACACCTATTGTCGTAAGCCAAGTCGCATTCATATGAGAGGCAATGGGGAAAACGTACTTTGTACCATGAAAACGCATAAAAGTCCACTCCCAACGCCTTAACATCAATCTGCCGATGTGGAGCATAAGCCACAGCATCAACGCACAACAGAGCTCCTGGAATCGTATGCACGGCATCCGCAATAGCTTTGATATCGTGGATCGTGCCCAGGATGTTCGAAGCATGAGTACACGTGACTAGGACCGTCTTGCTGGACAGCAGCTCTCGGAGATCTGATGCAAGGAGCTTGGGATTCTCTTGCGTTTTGGGAGTCCACCATTTTATGACGAGGTTGCGGCGTTTAGCAAGGTCAACCCAGGAGGCGATGTTGGCTTCGTGGTCGATGGATGAAATTACTACTTCTGAGCCTTCGGGGAATTCGAGGGCGGAGGAGAGATTGCGGAATAATTGGGTTGTGGAAGAACCCAGGACTGGTTGTAAGATCAGAATTTGGGAGATGGAAGGATTGAGGTATCCTCACCAATGTTGTCGGGTGAAGCGTTGATGTACTTGGCGGCAGCTTCAAAGCCAGCGCTATATAGAGCAGTGGATTTCTGTCCAACGGCGTAGGAAGCCCCGAGTTGAACATTGGTCTTGGAGAGGTAATTGCAAATTCTTAAAGAAGTATCAGAGATTGTAGTTTTTTGGGAATGAAAAATACTCGCGAGCCGATGACCGTCCCAAGAGTCTGACTTCCTCCGGCATTGTCTAAGAAGACCTGGGATTGCTGCAATGCGGGGAAGCTTTCCCTAGCACTGGCGATATCAAAAGAGCTCATGGTTTCTAATAGTGTCAAGAAAGAAATATTGGGTAATATTATCGATAGTGAGGGAGTGTCTCTTGTGAGATTTGAGACCAACGACAGAATTATATTTATCTTACCTTTCGAGGGGACTCGTATATTTATCTTACCTTTTGACAAAACTCGTATATTTATCTTACCTTTGACTTGTGCTTCAGGAAGGAGCTACCTCCTCAAGTCTAGTGGTGGAAGGTGTGCCGGCGCCCTTCAAAGACCCCCAACTTTGATGGCTGCCCAGCTGTGCTGTGTTGTAACACGATATCCTGAGGGTGTCATGCATGTCGAGGTCCAGCCCAAATGCAATGGTCCAGAGAAAACCAAAAGCGCCTACACGCATATCACGGCAGAGAAGTCTGAACAAACAAATCTCGATGTTCCACTCGGAGTGTTCTTTCGATGCACCCCCTTTTTCGGCTTGAATCGAACGAGCGCTTCAGAAATCATGCCAGAAGCTGGGCGGTGAGCACGATTGGCAGAATCCACTGGCCCAAAAAACCATATAGAAAATGGGTCGACTGCCCACACTTTAAATTCTTTTCATTCTCCTGCAATATTTCCTCAATTATTCCAAAATGAAGAGAAAGGCAGAATCAGAGCCCAGCGGGAAAAACGGCAAAGGCGTCCTCAAGAAGCGCTCCAAGACCAGTATGCAATTGCTTTCCAACCATGCCCGCACATTGCCTGACCATATGTTACAGTTCTCTCGGACGAGGACGTACAGAAGAGTTTCAGAAAAGGTCTTTTCGACAAGGAGACATTGAAGAAATCTACCAATAGTTATGCAGAATCGGAACCCTACAAGCACGCCGTTATCAGCTCTTTGATTAACGATGATCTGCTTCGTTCAGTCCGCAACGAAATCCGAGAGAACGTCCAATTCACGCCCAAGGAAACCGACATATACAAGATCCACCAATCTGGAGATCTAGCCAATCTGGACGGACTTGACGATGGCGCCCTGGAGAAGTTGCCGTCTCTTCTCCGGCTACGAGACGCCATGTACTCGTCCTCGTTCAGGAAATACGTTGCTGGGATTACTGGATCAGGGGAATTGAGTGGGAGGAAGACAGATATGGCTATTAATGTCTATACGCCTGGATGCTATTTGCTATGCCACGACGATGTGATTGGGAGCCGGAGGATCAGCTATATTCTGTATCTGACGGATCCAGATCTACCTTGGAAGGAAGAATGGGGCGGCGCTTTGCGATTATATCCTACGAAGACGTTTGAGGATGAGGAGGGAGAGAAGACAATTACACCGAGTCCTGATTTCACAAAGGTCATCCCACCAGCTTGGAACCAATTGAGCTTTTTCGCGGTTCAGCCGGGCGAGAGTTTTCACGATGTCGAAGAAGTTTATCACGCCGAGAATAAAGAACAATTGGACAAAGAGGGTGGGAGGATTCGCATGGCTATCAGCGGATGGTACCACATCCCTCAAATTGGAGAGGAAGGATATATCAAGGGAGCGGAGGAGAAATGGGGCGCCAATAGCAGTTTGATGCAATTACAAGGAAACCCGGATCGATACGACTTCCCTCAATCACAGACAATTACCGTCGAAGCGCCCAAGGATGACAGCGAAGATAAAGACCTCGACGAGGATGATTTGACCTTCTTGCTCCAGTACATGGCACCGACATACCTCACGCCAGATACGTTGGAACAGGTCACAGAGCGCTTCTTGGCCTTGTCTAGTGTTGAGCTCGACTCGCTGTTATCAAACAAATTCTCCGCGAGAGTCCGTGAATATGTCGAAGCTCAAGAAGCCGCCTCCCTGCCAAATGACAGCACCGAGATTGAAAAGGGACCATGGAAAGTCGCCAAACCACCCCACAAGCACCGATTCCTATTCCTTCAACCCAAGGATAGAGAGACCGATGAATCTGCGGAGCTGAATCCTATTGAAGAATTACTAGAGGTGTTCCTACCAAGTCGACAATTCCGAAAATGGCTTGAAATAGCTACGCAATGCGAGATCGAGAATTACGATGTCTTGGCACGCAGATTCCGCAAAAGTCTCGACTATGCTCTTGCAACGAGCCACGAGGGCCAGCCAAGGTTGGAGATTAGTCTGGGGCTAACCCCAACTCCTGGCTGGGGTGTTGAAGAGGACGAAGGCGAAGAGGAAGAAGAAGAAGGTGATAGTGATGAAGAAGCCGAAGGATCAAAAACGAAGTCGAACGAAAATTCAAAGGCCGATGGCAAGATAAGCAAACCAGAGGTTACAGAAAAAGAGGAAATAGACGATGTGGGAGGTCAGGAAGTCTACATGGCTGGCGATGATGATGAGGCAGATGGAGATGCAGCAGTCTACAAGTCCTCGTCGGACCCTGATGATAACCTTTTGTTCACGATGCCGGCCTCTTGGAACAAGATGAGTATTGTTCTAAGGGATAGTGGGGTAAGCATTCTAATCTCTTATATGTACACATTGGCGAGTTTTCATTTGCTTCTCGAGAGTCCTGAGACATTGATAAATACCACCGAACCCTTTATGTTCTTCAATCAAGCAATACTAATTCCGAACAGGTCCTGAAGTTCGTCAAATACGTTAGCAATAATGCCAAGGGTGATCGCTGGGATATCAGTGGCGCATTCGGCGTGAAAGAACTGGATGACGACGACGATGATGATGATGATAATGATGGAGAGGAAGTATCAGGCGGAATCATAACCCTGGAGGACAGCGAGGAAGAGCCTTTCAACGGATTCCCTGACTCAGAGGACAGTGACTCTAGTTGAATGAGATATCAATTGGGTACCAATACCCCCAAGAAACTCTATTTTTGAACATGATTAGGAAATGTTCCACCCGGTCTGGGATGTCTTCCCCCGCAGTGGTCATAGGTCAGGACCCGAACTCTGGCAATATGAAAATCAAGCTACACGCTAGCAGCCTGGCTCTCGAGCCGTTCTGTGGGGAAGGATAATCATTTTTCCGGATGAGTAAGCTCTAGGTCGTCCTTATGACTTCCTTCTCAGCTTCATCTCTGTACTGCTTCTACATATTCTCTCTACATAGCTGAATACAACACAACTCAACCGCGCATCTCTCACAATGGTCCCCCAGGCGCGAGAAGGGTGTGGTTCCCTTGCATTGAAGCTATTCGGAGCTCTGCATTGTACAACAATCCAGCTCTCAGTCTGCTGCTCGCCCCTATCATTTGGCCTCGCTCCCCTCAAGCGATCTCTCGTCGCCGGCATACGGTCGACAGTGCTCCGGTTTGCTGTCTGTTAACAGCCTAACGAATCTCCTTCTGTTTTTCCCCGGCGGCCCGGTATACGGTCGACACTTTCCCTATATTCTTATAGGATTTTCCCCGGCGGCCCGGTATACGGTCGACACTTTCCCTCATGTACTCATAGGTTTTTCTCCCCGCATCTATCGGGTTTTCCTACTGTTTTTCCCCGTGTTCTCGCGGGTTCTTTACGTCTCGCTCGGCTCCTCGTACATATAGCGACTTCTTCTGGCCTATTTATACTACAATGGGTTTCAGCTTACAGTTGGCTCTCGCGCCCTTTCATGCGATCTCTCGTCTCCGGCATCCGGTTAATATATCATCGGTTTACTGCCTATCTATTAATAGCTTCACACCTTATCATTTGGCTCTCGCGCCCTTTTACGCGATCTCTTGTCTCTAGTACTCATATACGGTCGACATTTGTATAATACACGCGGTGTGGAGGAATGTAGAGGATATAGCATTAGCGGATTTAGGCCAGGGGGGAACATAAAACATTTGCAGACTTAGGAAGGAGAATAGGAGCATGATTAGGATGGAGGGGTTTATATTTGCTAGGAGATTGCTGTAGCATTAGGAGGAGATAAAGTGAGGGCTTCTTTATAGAGAGGGGGTGACTGTAGGGCCTTAGGCTGCTACGGGTATATAGTCGGCTCCTGCCACACTTCTACAATACAACCACACCTTCAATCCCACAACTCTCGCTCGGCTCCTTGTATATATAGCGACTTCTTCTAGCCTATTTATACTACAATGGGTTTCAGCTTACAGTTAGCTCTCGCGCCCTTTTATGCGATCTCTTGTCTCCGGCATCCAGTTAATATATTATTGGTTTGCTGCCTGTCTATTAATAGCTTCACACCTTATCATTTGGCTCTCGCGCCCTTTTATGCGATCTCTCGTCTCCAGTACTTATATACGGTTAACATTTATACAATACACGCGGTGTGGAGGAATGTGGAGGACATGGCATTAGCGGATTTAGGCTAGGGGGGAACATAAAACATTTGCAGACTTAGAAAGGAGAATAGGAGCATAATTAGGACGGAGGGGTTTATATTTGCTAGGAGATTGCTGCAGCATTAGAAGGAGATAAAGTGAGGGCTTCTTTGTAGAGAGGGGGTGACTGTGGGGCCTTAGGCTGCTACGGGTATATAGTCGGCTCCTGCCACACTTCTACAATACAACCACACCTTCAATCCCACAACTCGAACAGTCTCCACACGTTCCATCTGCTACCTTGCGATGCGGAGATGCCAGGGGTCTCTATGAGTGCCCAAAATGTACGAGACGCACGAGATAAATAGTCCTGAACACATGAGGCGGGGTCCTGGAACATATACCCCTATGCATCTACTCGTAAATCTAGGTAATACTAACGAGTCAAACGAGCGGATCCCTTTTCTCACAGCATACCTCATTATTCTTTCCTCCAATCGCCTCTTGTCATGATTTTCTGGAGGCGAGTAAATGGTCTTCGCTTCCTTTACTTTATATACTCGTATTTGGCTGGCAGGGTTACTGTCGGGACAAGAATCATAAGGGAATGATGATGATGATGCTGCCGCGCGCAATGGTCATGTGACCTTATGCAGGCTGGCTAAGCTGGAATGCATATCATTCCAGCTTCCGCAGCATAGCTAGAACCTCAACCTCCTCCCTATGCATTAACGAAACCACTAATAGGTATCATTGTGATGCCACAACAGTCGTACGAATGAGAGAATAGTGATCACCCTGTGATACCAACAGTTACTAAGTCGGAAAGAAGATACCCCGCCTCTACCTCTTGATAGCCTGACTTCGCATTCGCTTACGATTCCCGGCTATAGGAGACGTCACTGTCCTAAAACAATCAGGACTTCACGTGCAACTATAAACCACTCGTCAACGACCTGTTTGTTCACTGTGATTCGAAATCTGGTCAATCTAAGATGGCTTCCTTTCTCATCCAAGCCGTTTTTGTCTCTGCTGCTATTATCGCCTTTATCCAAGCGAGAAACTGGCTGAGATGGAGAGCTCTGAACAAGTGGGGCGAACAGTATGGTTGCGGAGCAGCACCTGAGGTGAAGAACAAATTGCCTGGAGGCATAGAGAGATATTCTATTCTGTTTACTGGTTTGAAAGGTATGCTCAAAATCCCGCTGGTCTCTGATCACTGGATTTTGTTAAGTGAAATTCATGGATAAACTGCATATTTCAGTGTAGTGAACAGTAGCTAACAGTTTTTCAGGTGTAGACTTCCTTGAAGATATTATACGGAAACGTTTTATCTCTATGGGGAACACACACCGTAGCTTTATCACCTTCAATAACAGCATCGTCAGTACAGCTGAGCCCGAGAACATTCAAGCCCTTCTTGCTACGCAGTTCCACGACTTCGATCTGGGGCCCGCCAGAAAGAGTAACTTCCACGATCTGCTTGGCAACGGGATTTTTACTGCAGAGGGTGAGGCTTGGTCTCACTTTCGTCGTCAGCTCAGGCCCCAGTTCTCTAAAAGTCAAGTAAGCGATATGGAGGCTGCTGATCGCCATCTTGGGATTCTGTTCAAAGCCCTTCCCGAGGAGAATGCATTGGGATGGGTCGAGGGAGCCGATCTTTTACCGCTCCTCTACCGATTCACCATGGACGTTAGCAGCGAGTTTCTCTTCGGCGAATCCATCAATAGCCAATCTACAGCTTTGCATTCTCAAGATTCGGGCAACACGAAGGATCTCGAGAAAGAGCTAGATTTCGTCGAAGCTATGAACTATGCCCAAAATTTCGTTATGTGGCGAATCCGCCTTGGGGCCTTGCAGTCCATCTTCTCTATTAAAAAATTCAAAAAAGCATGCAAGACAGTCAAGGACTTCGCGGATCACTTTGTCCGCATTGCCCTGGATCCAGATCACAAACGCCCCCCAACCTTGCCCGGCCAGAAACCCAAATATGTTTTTCTGGACGAACTAGTAGCGGAGACAAGAGATCCCATCGAGCTACGAGACCAGGTCCTTCATATTATGGTGGCTGGCAGAGACACGACGTCCGCGTTACTCTGCTTCACAATTCTACTCCTAGCTCGACATCCAGCAGAGTTCCAGCACCTTCGCGAAGCCATCGTCTCCCATTTCGGGACAGAGAAAGCTCCGACCAACGAGTTGACATTCGAGTCCCTGAAAGCGTGTAAAGAACTCAAAAACGTGCTCTATGAAACCTTGCGTCTATACCCGCTCGTCCCCATCAACGGACGGGAAGCTATCAAAGACACCACCCTACCTACTGGCGGTGGACCAGATCGTAAACAACCCATTGTTATCAGGAAGGGCGAGCAAGTTGGATATTCCGCCTATGTGATGCAGAGGAGGAAGGATATCTGGGGCGAAGACGCAGATGAGTTCAGATCAGCGAGATGGGATGGCAGGAAATTGGGATGGGAGTTTATTGGGTTCTCTGGAGGCCCGCGGATATGTCTTGGTCGTAAGTGCAGACCGTACTGGGTCAAAACCCGAGTCGGATGATTGATGCTAATTGAGGAACAGAACAATATGCGCTTAACGAGGCGAGTTTCGTGGTTGTTAAGATGTTGCAGAGGTATGATAATATCGAGGCTTTGGATATGACTGGTGAGATTTCTAAAGCGGTTACCTTGACCATGGCACCGGGAAATGGCGTGAAAGTTAGGATGCATAGAGCGACTTCCTGATTTGGGTTAGATTGGGGTTCTATTTTGGCTGCTGCAACTCGTGGATAGTACTTGATTCCAAGAGGACTCTCTACTCAAGTCTCAAAACATGAATGATCTCCACATGATACGTTGCAGGTTCATACATCCGTAATTACCCCTAATTTCTCCATATAACTTGGTGTAGGAACTGACTCGCTTTCCCTGAACCAAGCTGCAGCGCCATCCCACCACAACCACTTCTTTCTCAAAACTTCCTGTTGTGCACTTGGGTACTTTCTACTTCTCAAGACTTCACATCCAACAAAGAAAAGTACGCAACATGATTGAAACCCGCATTCATGATGCTACGCTGACGTCATCAACGCCGCCAATCAAAGAAAGTTGTGCAGTGGTACACCAAGCGGGGTAAACTCCCTCCCCATCCGTCCTGATATGCACCTGATCACTTACTGCGTGCTACCTTACATCCCATCTCAACCACATCGGAACGAAAGAACAATCTCTCTCATTCTATCTCTGGATACCATCTTGGAAGTTCAGTTTGAATCCGCTTAGCACTAAATCGTCGCAGCTACCATTTCTCTTGCCATCGATACTTGCTGCTGCTGTTCCGTTGTAGCTCCTATCCTAGGGCCTGGTTTCATTCTAAGATTTCGAATACGAGGTTAATATATACTGGCGGTGTGCTTGGAAAGTTCGGCGTCGGAGTTATAGAAGGGATTTATTTTATATATTTGAGACGACGCTTCAACGATAGACCTATAATACAGTAGGCACACATCAAGGCTACGTCTTCAGCCCACCACGCAACTTAAAGGCAACAAATACGCTTCTCTAACCCAGCCAACACAAACACAACTACAACCACAAGCACAAACAAACCACCATCATGCTCCACCATAGAACGCCCTCCAAAACGCCCCCCATGCTCGCCTTCCGCGGCCCTGACAACCACACAGTCCAATACACCACGGCCCCCGCCACCACCATAACGTCCACACCCACTCATGCCCACGACAGCGATAGTGACGGGCAGCCGCTAATCGCTTGTCAGGTTGACGAAGAGAGTGCAGTGCTGCAGAACTTCACGGCGACGGGACGGCCCATGCCGGTGTTTAAACAGAGCGCGCTGCAGAGTATGGGGGGAGCGGATATGTTTTCGCTGCCGCAGTTGCTGCCCAGGCAGTATACGGATGATAGTATTATACCGGCTATTGTTACGAATGTGATACGGGGGAATGGGGGTGGGAAAAAAGAGGGTGGGGATGAGAGGGAGGGGAGTGGGAATGGGGATGGAGATAGGAATGGGAGGAGGAAGAGCTTTTTGGGGAAGTTGAGGGGGGAGGGGAGGAAGAAGAATGGGAGTGGCGAGAAGGAGGGGGTACTTAAGGTCAAGGTGGTTTTTATGCCGAGGCGCGAGTATAAGAAGTTTTTTTGCGAGGGGGGTGCAGGGGGAGTATGTGGGAAGTGAGCCGGAGAGGAGCTGGACGGAGGAGGAGCTGGACGAGATGTTTGGGATGTATAGGCCGCCAAAGGTGGAAAAGAAGGGGTATATACCTCCTAGTTGAGGGGGAGGACGGGAGGAGGGAGTTCTGGGGTGTAAAATGAATGGGATTCCGGGATGGTTTTGGAGTTTTTTTATACCCTATGTTCATTTGTAGACGTGGATAATCCAGTCTGCGTCCTTGGGTTTTGGGAATTTTGAAGGGTGTGAAGTGATATTATTTTAGAAGCCTCTAGGAATTGCTGTAGTTCAAATTGAAAGCCCTTGTCTCACAGTTCACATTCCTCTCCCTCTCAATCTACAATCTCAAGAGTGGTGGCACCAGTGGCATGAGCTCTGTACTTTTGGCTCTTCAAAAAGTAATTGCTCTTTCATTTCTGGGTAGCGTGTCTCTGGATAGACTATCCAGAGACTAATCTCTTATCTGAAAGTCCGACTTGCAACAAAAGGAGTCGAGAGTCCCAGATAGGTATCTTATCAGAATTCTAAATTGCAATGAATCTGCTCTTGCTTGATGCCAAACAAGTGAGGATAAAGACTTTAGGAATAATAATAAACAACCTTATACATGATAAAGACTATTGGCAAATACCGGTTTCCTTGTCTAGAAAGAAATTACGGATGAAAGACATATCCATCAAAAACAAGAATACCAGCCGACTTTAAAGGGAATAAACAAGAGACTGACTTCTTGAACATGGCCACTTTCTACCCTGTCCCATGCTCAATGATCGTGACCGTTTTACACGTGCCACGTGATACTTGATGTCCCGAGTCTTAGTGAGCCGCTGTTGGCTGCCTGGTTCGAGGCGTATCCTTAAATCCATGATGGAAAAAGACGATAGAAGAGATCGCATCAGTAGCACCGAGAAGCGTCGCATTTGGAGCTGTCTGAAGCTGTAAGTCAATCAAGAGAGAGAGAAGAAGTTGACGAGGTGAGAAAGAAAGAAAGAAAACTAGATACAGGGCTCGGCTCTCACAAGCAACGGCCCGGCGGCTGGAAACCGGTGACGGTGTGGTGCTTATCCTTCTTTGGACTAGCAGATCCGGCCGGATTATCAGATCGGATGCTTAATTCAATTATGTGAAACTTGAAGATGCCTCGAGCCTCAAAGTCTCGTCTGAACATTTCAGTCGTGTGAGCGACTTGGCCCTGTCGACTTCTTTCTCTCCATAAACCCGCAGAGTGAAAGTGTCACCTGTTGTGGTGGGCCCGTCCAGGGCAAAGTTGTGCGCCGAAGAGGCAAGGTACTTCCCCCCAAGTGTTTTGTATTGGTTGCTGGGAGGACCATTACTGATCTGAATATAGCGACGACCGTCAAGCTTCCTCTGGATGTATTTCGAGACCTCTACGATTCGCAACGAGGACTTTGTTGTCTTCTGCCATTCTTTAAAGCGTCTGCACAACCCTTTACCCAGCGGTACCCTTTATGATCTTATACGCGGGGGAGAAGCTTGGAAACCGCGGATTTCTGTTTAGCTGCCTGTTGAAGACGTCTACGGATACATCATACCGTCTTGAACATCCTAATTCAACTTGGGAGCACACGGGGCAAGGCTGTTTCTGCCTAAAATCTGCCGCCTCGTCTCAATGCTGTCTCCCCGGCAGCCCTTAGATGTTGATATCTTCTCGCAAGCCAGTGCTTCATCGCTGCATATCTCACCCTACCCCACATCTCCTCCACCGCCTTCGGTCCCCCTCGTAACTCTCACAATGAACGCAGAGGAAGAAGCAACGCAACCTGGTATATTCTTCCCCTTGTACTTGCTTTTGCTCCCTTATGCCTGCTCTTGCCTTTGCCTATGAACCACCCCGCGATCTCATTCTCAAATACCTATAAAGTTCCCCGAAGAAAGATGGCAGACACTGATCCAAACTATGTAGCCACCCAGCAGTACAATGATGAACGACGCTATGGTCAAGGCAACTCGGGACTGTCAGACGAGGATGCTGCCGACATCATCTGCGTTCTGTACCCTATGACAATAAATGCAAATCGAGCTGCCGATCAAATCTACAAGGCAACTCCGCATAACACCCTCGAGACAAGAAGCGATATACACATTAAGGAGAAAGATGCGGCTGCGGAACCAGCAGTCAACACGTTCGATATTGCAGCAGAAGGTCTGGTGCCCTGTGGCATTGCTCTTCGACTTTCCGCAAATTTGAAGGACCCCCTTATGGGCTTCCAGTTTGGTCGCAACGCGGATAAATGCGATTTCCCCGTAGGCAACAACGATCCCGGTAGACGAGTTAGCAATACTCATTTCAGAATCTATATCAATGAGCATTGTGTCATTATGATTGAGGACCAGTCCACTAATGGCACAATGATTGATAGAATGCTCTTGAAAGCCAAAGAGAAGGAGAATAACATGGCATTTAAGCATACTCTCGAATCGGGGCAGAAGATTGTCATTACTGGAGGTACAGCAAAGGATGACTTGGCATTCATGACCTGGATTCCAAATCGATCTGATGAAGCCGAGCTTGCGTATCAACAAAACGTCACTAAGTTCTTTATGAGTAAGGGTGCTTTGCAAGACCAGCCTCGAACAAAAGCTCCCTCGCGACCTGGACGGAATGGTAATCCGGTAAGATATATATACATGCTCCTAAGAACTTCTCAACTTACTAACCTGTTGAAAGGTAAATCTTTTCCCAACTCCTGCTGCTAATACCCCTGACTACTCGCCCATGTCTACATTTGGCAAGCAGATCAGAGAATGGAAAGGTGGCAAAAAATACAACAGATTGGCTCCACTTGGCAAAGGCGCCTTTGCTATCGTTTACAAGGTCACTGCAAAGCTTGACGGGACGCCATTTGCAGCAAAGGAACTCGAAAAGCGACGCTTTATGAAGAATGGAGTTCTCGACCAGAAAATGGACATGGAGATGAGAATTATGAGCAAGATTCAACACGTGTGTAACATCTATTTCCGACTTACGGCTTTGCTAATGGAATTTAGGAACACATAGTCAAATATATAGAGCATATTGATTGGGAGGACTACCTCTATATCATTATGGAATACGTCCCTGGTGGCGATCTTGGTACCCTGATCAACCAAAATGGACCCTTACCTGAACTCGATGTGAAAGACATGGCCCGCCAGCTGTTGGGCGCTTTGGATTATCTGCATGGCGAGGGAGTAACGCACAGGGATGTCAAGCCGGATAACATTCTCATCGCCCGCCGCCGTCCATTGCACACCAAATTAACAGACTTTGGATTGTCAAAGGTGGTTGAGAACGAACAAACTGGCTTGCGTACATTCTGCGGGACTTTATTGTATTGTGCACCAGAAGTGTACACGGAGTATCGTGAATACGATAAGAATGGCAGACGAAACGTTCTCCGAGGAAAGGATAAACATACCCAGCCTGCGTCAAGATATGACCATGCTATAGATATCTGGTCTCTGGCTGGAGTGCTCTTCTTCGCTTTATGTGGCAGCCCTCCATATCCAGCAAGCAATGGTTCTACCTATATGATCATCCTAAACCGTATCATGACCGAGCCCTTGGACATTCGCCCTCTTCAGCTTGCCAACGTTTCTGAGAATGGAACACGCTTTGTTCGCCAAATGCTCCATGTCCGTCCTGAATTCCGAGCTACGGTTGAAGAACTGCAACAAAGCTCATGGCTCCTCGGGGACGACGATATGGAGCTATCACAGGAAACCGAACTAGAGCAAGGCACCTCACAACTTAGCCTTCAGGAGGCGGACCTTGAGCAAGGTGCTTCACAGCTCAGTCTTATTGATGATTGCCAGATTGAAGACAGCGCAGAATTTGGCCAAAGCGTCAGTGATGTTACGGAAATTCAGCAACGCGAGATTCCTAGCAGCTTTAGTGATGGCATCTCGAATGTCGCCAGTAGTTACGATTACGATTACAATTTTGCTAATGGCAATGGCAATGGTCGTCCGATAATCGGTGGGAATGGGAATGGCCGATTGTTTGGGGAGGTGAATGTTTCCGATGTGGGGAGTTCTGGTGCTATCCCTCTCGATCCGCAGTTGAACCTGCCACTTCCATCCGCTTCTTTCAACCATGACCATCACGACATGCACCCCAAGTCCGACCTCAACTTCAACGACTCTGAGCAACAAGGCGACGCCAACTATACCGAGGACCAATTCGACCCATCTCAAAGCGACCATTTCTCTCAACAGGCAGAATTGATTCCCTCGACTGAACCTCCTACTGCTATGGCGCCTCCAACACATATACCCACAACCACAAATTTCAAAGCTGGAGATCTCCGACGTCAACTTCAAGGGCAGGGACTACCTGAACGTGCTGTACGATCATCTAGTCTGATGGGTACCGAGTCTATGGTCGGTCAATTGAATATGCATTCTCCCGCTTCCGCCGCGTCCCCAGGCGCCACTTCCCCTCCTCCAGATGCTGGTCGAGAGATGACTATGACTACTAGTCTTCGACGACCTCGCGAAGAGGGTTTGGAAGATGACGAGAACTGGCAACCCGCTGACTTGCCGCCAAAACGCCGCCGCAAATCAGAACGTGAGATTGACATGCCTGTTCCCCCATCCATCTTCTGGGACCCAGCCGACAAATCCACCCATCACAATGATTACCCGACGATGTTCACATCAGATTACAACTACTACAAAGATTTGGCGAAGTCTAAGGGCGAGGAGTTTGGGCAAGGTCATAAGTCATTCGACGATGCAATGCAAAGCTTCTTGGGCAGTCGAAGCGGTAGCAACTCTTTCGTCGAAGTATCTCCAGCTCCATCTGAGGGGCGACGCATGCTCATGAAGCGGGACGACCGGACTTTAGATGATGCCATTGCGCAGACTACCCCAAACCGTGCTGGGGAAGAAGAGAGCGATTATATCCCGTCTACGGCCCGTGTTTCGCATGCAGGTTCTCCTCGTCCCGATGTTCCTAGTGTTACCATGACGGACGCATCTCGGATTCCTGCTCTCGAATCCGCTTTCCAAATCCCAAAACGTGTTCTGGCAAAGCTAGTAATGACACCGGACAGCTGCATTTCCAACATGAACCTCAGCATCACTGAAAACGTTATCAGTTGGGGCAGAGCCCCTGAGTCTATTGTTCGATATCCTAATACCAAAGAGGACCGCGTACCAAAGCTTGCCTTCAAGATAATACTGTTCGAAGCTGGTCCTGATGTCAACTCGGAGCCAAAGCCAGCCCAAGCAACGTCTAAGGAGGAGAACAAAGCATTCTACATATCCACGAAGGCTACTCGCGGCATCTGGATCAATGATGTCAAACTCATTGGCTACAACCTGAAGGACCTGGGTGGTTATTCTAGATATTGGGGCGAACTCCGCGACGGTGATCTTATTACAGTCTGGCAGGATGAACAGCAATTGGACTTGTTCACCAGGTTTAGGTTCGAATGCTACATTGGCAGATCGAAGATTCCCAGAAAGGAAGACGAGAAATTCCAGCTGAACAAGAATCTTAGTTTCCTGGCCAAGATTGAAGATGCTTGTATCAAGCAGCATAAGTTGATTCTGAAGGAGCAGGCCAAGGCAAACGCAGGGCAGGTGGCGTTGATGGAGGGGCTGAACAAGGAGAATGAGACGGAGAACTCCACTCAATCAGGGAAGGGGAAGGAGAGGGAGAAGGATGTCCAACAAACTCTCACCTTTTGAGACCTCGCAACACCCCTCTTCTCCGATCCGATCCACACATCTTCGAACATAAGTCGACATGGTCTTTACTGACGAAATTCATTCACGATTTGTACCAATACCAATACCATATTTCCTTTTGTCACACAAAATCACATACAGGCGTTGCAGAGGTGGTGGTGATTTATTTCCCCAGGCGGAATCGAAAATCCGAGACCTGGGAAGGTTTGCTTTATTGCATGTGCACGATATGATATGAAAGAAGAAGCAGATATGGGATGTATTTGGAGTTGAAGAGGTAACAGGTAACAAACATTACAGCGTGCGTAGCTGGCTCAGATTGTCCTACTACATACATAGCATGAGGAATAGAGATAGCATTAAATAAATTAAATGAATTCTCCCTGCGTCTTTTCTTTGGTGTAACTAAGTAAGTGCCTAGGCTAGGTAGCAAGGTGCGCACGAGTTTTGCTCTCCTCTGTCGATAGCTGTACCTCGAGTCTGGGTATAAATACTCGAGTAATCAAAATCCTGATTATGCTGGAATAGCGATGTATACTGAAGGGAGCGAAGAAGAATACTGACTATTAGCAGGCGGTGCGGAGTCCTGACTTGCGGGATTGGTTTTAAAGTAGGTCGGTAGGGTAGATATGAAATGTAGGTAAACACATGAACCAATATCCAGCGGGAAACCATAATTAGATGTCAAGTTTTTCATTTCACATCCAAGAGAGTAGGCACAATTATATACACCATAAACACCTGTCCACTACAAATTTACATTCCCGGCCTCTTCTTAATCCCCACCATACACTCAAGCGGCTTCCTCAAGAAGCCCTCCCTGGTCTCCAACTCGCGCTGATACAAATCAAAATCATATCTCCTGAACGTGGTAGAGACAATAAGCGCCAGTTCCATCTCGGCCACGTTCCTGCCGACGCAACTCCGCGGGCCGTACGAGAAAGGGATGAAGCCCGTCTTCTGCCGCTCCGTCAGGGCGTCCCACCGCTCCGGCTTGAACTCGTCGGCGTCGGCGCCCCAGATCTCCTGGGAGTGGTGGATCGTGTACGCCGGCACAGAGAGCACCGTGTAGGGCGCGAAGTGGTGGCCGAGGATCTCG